>CAWUFW010025363.1:0-46022 GCA_963921515.1 Calotriton arnoldi
CACACACAAGAGCACAGCAGAAATGCCATTTACCACATGCACATCTATACCCTGTGTTTGTCGGATAGTAGCTTCTCCGAATTTTAGTAAATTGTGGTGCTCTCCAGGCAAAAGAGCCCCCCTCTGCCGACAGGGGGCAGAAACAACTCTCAAGGTGAAGCAGCCCACCTGGAGTTGAGATACACAATGCACAAACTGCTGAGGCACACTAAACAGTCCAGAAATCGTACGACTGGTTTTGATCAGCCAGATATGTATGAAAAGAAGTCCATATATCAAATTCTGTTGTCCTTGGTAAATCCTTTATTTCATATCAGAATCATTCCGAAAAGAGCAGCTGACACGTGTTTCGTCCCAAAGGACTTTCTCATGGCCAAGTAAGATGGAAAAAGGATTTCAAAGTTGTTTTTTAAGAAACGTATTCTTCCATATAAAGGGTATCAACCCGTATGTAACGGTATATCACCTGTAGCAGCGAGAACAAATAGACATCACTACCGCTACGTTATCTTTTAAGTACCATCAGGTCTTGATAAACCTGCGTATAAAGCCAACCTGTAGAGAAAAAGAGTCCCGACACTAGCTTCTTTTCATACATATCTGGCTGATCAAAACCAGTCGTACGATTTCTGGACATCCATCAAGGTCATCTGATCTGACTTTTAGTCTCCTTCATAAAACTTTCACAGCTGAGTTGGAGTCAGATAGAAGAGGCCATTGGTTAATCAAGTCACGCTGGTAATGCTATTGCTACTGCATTGCTAATGCTAAGTAAAGGGTGTCTTCTTCAACCGTTGTTTTCACTACAACTTCATACCTAATAAGTCTCAACAACAGTACAGTGAGTGAAGTCAACACCCTTCCAGCTAGTGCAATGTCAATAAGTAATGAATATAACTTACCACCGCCCGCCACTGCTGCTGGCTCACCCCCTGTAGCTCCTGCAGGTGCCGCATCTCCTGCCCCCTCCGGAATGGTAGAGTCGCCGCTGGCCCCGCCGGCACTGTTGGTCGCTAGTACGCCTAGGTATAAACATGACACATTTTTAGATGCCTGTACACCTCCCCCTATTTATTCGTTTTCACTAGCAAGATTGAAAAAAAAGTTAATACATACATATACATCACATTCACTAGTCCAAATCGGGTACTAGAGTAGAGTCAGTAGACACTAGTAGTGTTATGGTCCCTAGGGTCATTATTATAGTATACTCTACTCTTTGCAAAGTTAGCCTGAGCCATGCAACCATTTTTCGCTTCATGTCTTTTGCGCATGTTACCTCGCAGCTTGTTGTGCAGTAACAGTAAGACGCCTTTTGAGCCCACATGAGCTCATACAGCTACTGTCTGAGCGTTGCGTACAAGAGGTCGAAAAACAAGCCACTTTGTTATGGAGTTCGGTTAGTCCGTATTGCTTAGCCATAAGTAACATGTTACACTTTTTTGGCAGGACTGAGAAATGCTTGCATTATACTATCTAACGCGCACCATTTTTCTCAGGCAGAAGATTCCATTCTACGAACCAGAGATTTGCAGAGCTTATGAATGATGCATGTAACCAGTAATTCTACGTTCTACGGTGAGGAGTCTCCCAGAATTCGCACAGATCTTTTGTCTTCTATCATCATGCACTTGTTGTAACAATGTTTATTGTTTTAATCTTATGCATTTTGCTGTTGGAGCTGGCTGGAGTACACTGAATTTTATAGAACAACATACAGAGCTTGTTAGTTGAAAATAAACCTTTTGAACTTACACATAGACTCTGTGGTATTTGGTGTGGTGGTGGTGGTGGACTTACACGAGTGAGTGAGCGAAAGGGTGTTATCTGTTCTGGGTTGTGTAATCATTGGGTATCTTCGGGTGGGGGTTCGGGGACCTAATGAGACACTATAGCTAGTCGTTCAGGGGATTGTGGGTTCACTTCTGACTGAGGTGTTAAGAAGGTCCAAGTTCCAACCTCCCATCACCAACATCCTATTTTCTTGTGCATAGTTCTGCATGTGGCTGTGCAGAATCCCCACATCAGTAGTAGTATGTACTATATCCTATCAAAAATAGTCAAATACCTGGTTGGGCATTTTGTTTGTGGTAATTGTCAAAGCCTCAAGATTAAGAAGCCTAGAAGAGGACAACCGAAAGGACTGGACTCAGTGGCTAGAGCTATTGGTCAATCTGAGTTTTATTCAAAACCGTAAAATAAAGAGTGGCAATGCAAACTGGGCAAGCTTAGCGACAGACTAATAGTAGTAGTACAGACATTCATAGCAGAGGCAGTTAGAACTTAGAGGCAGGGATAACCAGAATTTAGAAACAGATAGTCAAGTCAAGATCAAAGAATCTTTTGTAAAAAACAGAATTAGGGAGTGGAACCAGAATTAATAGTTCGGAAAAAATAAGGTGCAGTAAAAGTTAGGGCAATATAATTGTTAATATTAACCACTGGAGGACTTACTGGGACCAGCAGCAGGGCCCTCGGTAGAGGAGCGATCCTCTGGTGGTTGTCCCGCCGGCTCGGACCCCGTCTTCTTGCCCCTGGGTGCTGCAGATCAGTGATCATGTAAGATATAATAAAGAAAGACACAAACATTAATGATTGCTGTGAAACAAATAAATTATCTAAAAAAACGCTCAATAAACGTTTTAGGAAACAAAAATTGCAATAAAATTGACTTATCTAATCCGATCGACTACTGGCTTGCGGAATTCACGGACAGTCTACTTATTTAGGAACACTAATTCAGTGTTCCATTCTGATTGATTCAAATAAAATCCAGAACACTAACTAAGCCTAAGTACCACCTGACCTAGCCCACCTATTCCAGAAGGGCCAATTGTTCATTAAGTCTGCATTTCCATTTTTTTTAGCCCTCAAAAATGCATAGATGAGAAGGAGGACAGGACACATGCATAAATTGGTGCATAATGCATACACCAAATTGTTGGTTGGTTGCGTCTGATGTTCTGCTGCTGACTGACACTGCTAAGCCTACCACTCACTAAACAAACTACAAAAGGTTCTACTAAGGACTGGGGTAAGCAGCACTCAGTGACAGAGGATGCGTCACGCAGACCGCTCAAAAATTATAAACTAATAGTAACTAAACCTAGTATCAATCCATCCACCACTATTTGACAGGAGGACAAAGGAAGGACTAGAGTCTCTCTAGCAATAGCATTACCTAACTTAAGTTCTCTAAAGTAAACTCTTACATAATAATAAGGACAAGCGAGCGCAAAGTTGCAAACAAGTAAGAGTAGCGCCCAGCACCTGTGTCCTACAATCACAGAAGATTTTGAAACGTAATTTACCTGCAATGTAAGCAGCAGTATTCTTGTTGTTTGTAAAAAATGTATACACAAATCACAATACTTATACTACTATATATATTAGCTACTCACCAAGCCCCACGACCTCGACACCTAGCAGGTCCAACAGGTCCTGCTCCCGGTCCAGGATGTCTGACCACCGGTGTGCCAGCTGGTTATGGGTGCGCCGGACCCCTGAGCAGCGAAACACTGCCCGGCGCACCTTCGCCCACCAGCGGTGACGCTGCTGGGTAGGGTACCCGGAGCCTGGCCTGCCGCCTGCTGCCAAGGTCAAGGGGAGGTGGCGCTGAACAAAAAAAACAAGGACGGCCACCTCCGCCTCACTAAAAAGCTGGCGGGCTTGCACCCCTGCAGGGCGCAGTCTGCCGCAAGGCAGGCGGCTCTTGGGTGCACGCGCCTTGCCCTTCGACCCGTTACTGCTGCTGCTACCCTTCGCCATGGTTCTGGGGTGGGAGGAGGCGGAAAAGAAAAGTTAGAAGGGAAAAATAAAGTTTGGGGAAGAAGTAGGAGCTTAAAGAACAGTCGAAAAGTAAAAAAAACACAGTAAAAAGTTGAAAAAAATACAAAATATAGACTTAGGCAGAGAGAGAGATAGATAAGAAATAAAGAAAAATTGAAAAACAGTGTAAAAAACTATGGATTGCAAAGATTGAGGGAGGATAGAAAAGCAGGCCCAGAACCATAGCATAGAGTGAGAAACAAGAAGGCTGCGCCCGTCGCGACCGCGTGGGTAAGTTCGCGCGATATTTCTCCCCGAGCACGCAAAAAGCGTCGCGAACACGTACGACACATTCCCGAACATGAAATGCGCATCGCGAGCACGCTATACGCGACCCGGAACAGGAAATAAGGGGTCGCGAACGGGCGGGACAAGTGAAAAACAAGATAGGCGACCGCATGGGTAAGTTCGCGAGATACTATCCCCCGAGCACGCAAACAGCGTCCCGAACACGCACAACCCGTTCCCGAAGAAGAAAAACGCATCGCGAACGGGCGCGACAAGCAGCTGCGCACGTTCGCGTAGCTCGCGTAGCGCTTCGATGTCTTCGCGTAGCTTCGCGTAACGCGACTACGCGAACTACGCCCAGGGTTACTTCAGATGGAGAATAGGCCTTAGCGATATATTCCTTTTATTGTTGGTATGGTTCTAGCTCATGTCTTCTATATAGCTATTTTTAAGCTCCTTACATTAGAGTCTGACTAATTTATGGTCTTTATGCTTTGAAGAAAACTAGCATCTACACAAATGACAGATGAGTATCGCTCACATTATTTAACTATTTATTGTTATTGTTATTTTTAAATAGTATATTTATCACTTCATTTACACCTATATTATTGAGAAAACCTTATGATATAAAATATGATTAAGATTTTTGCAGTTTTAATAGAGGTATATTTATTGCATGTTATTTACATTCAGGACTCATAAGATCTTAAAATCGTATTTCATCAGTCACATTTGAAACACCCACCATACCCACGGCCCTGGACGCAAAAGTTGATGACTCTTTGAGAGAACAAAATAGAGAAAGCATAGAATGTGGGAAAATAGGTGAGTGCTGCTTGGGTGTTCTTGGTGACCATGTTATACATGATAATGTGGTACCGGGGGTTGTGAGAGGGGTGACCGGGCAAGCGAATGGGCTGAGGATACTCTCATGGAATGTGGCAGGTCTCAAAAACAAACTGCCCTGTACGGATTGGGGTGACTTTGTCGATAAATTCGACATTTGCATATTCCAAGAGACTTGGGCAAGGGAAGACTTTCATCGGGTGGGCTATGCCCCTTATAACATCTTAGCTTCTATGGCAGGGAGGGGGAGACCATCTGGAGGCCTATCAATTTGGGTAGCTACCCATCTTGGATGTAGGGCGGAGCAGTTACTAACCCCGTCAAGTGACATTCAATGTGTCCTGCTCTCCTTCCCAACAAAGGTGAAAATTGCCATAGTGAATGTGTACTCTCGCCCCGTTAACAACAGCCAGGAATCATCTACTATTGCTCTGCTGGGAGATTTTATTCCAACCCTAGACCCGGCGACCTGGTTGATTGTGGGGGGTGATTTCAATTGTCATTTTGAACCCCTCTCTGATTCTTCACACTCTGCCCCAACAGAAGAAGACCTCTATTGGTCCATTCCTAACCCCCTGACTACACCTACCAAAGCTTGGTCTCCATTGGTCATGCAGTTAAACTCATTTACTCTCACCTTTTCCCTAAGAGCATGCAATGGCCGGACTAAATCTGACCAACCAGGGCAGTTTACATTTAATAGAGCAGGCCAGACCTCACTTATTGACTACATTTTGGTGGAAACAAGACACTGGGGAAAAGTTCTTGATTTTCATATTGTGCATAGGAGGGACAGTGACCATAATGCTTTGATTTTAACCCTCAACCAGGGGGAACTGGGTATTGCAAAAACACCTCTTCCAACCGGCAACTGTCACAGTGCCTTGGTAGTGACCAACAATAGAAGACGTATTAGATGGGGCTACATCCAACAGTCTCCTACTAAGATGGCGAAAATCTACCAGTTAGCATTGCCATCCCTGGTCAAAATGTGGGAGACAGTTTACACGGTGGGTCAGAATTCGATTCTAGATAAAGTAGGCGAAATACACTCTGAGCTTGCCTTCAATTTGGGGGAGGTTTTCTACCCGGTGAGCCGTGTTAGAGCAAACGGTCACAACAGATGCCCCTGGTTTAATGAACAGTGTCATAAGGACAAGCGGGTTTTATTGGAAGCAGTTAAGGCCAAGGATAGGGTGCAAATCAAAACTGCGAGGGCTAGATACAATCAATCTATCCAGTTGGGGAAAAAGAACTGGGAGCAAGAAAGGTGGGAAATGCTAAGGAAAGCCCTGGAGGACAAGGATTTGAAAACATTCTGGGCAATAGTGAGTACGGGTGACAGGGAAGGGAGACCCGCCATCGAGCCCAATATAGCGCCTGAAGCTTGGGAGTCCCACTTTGGGACATTATACTCTCAACGGGATGCAGGCTACGCCAATACTAGCACTATTAGTATGGCTTTTGAGACACAACTAGAGGGGGAGAAGGAGATCACGAGCACTGAAGTGAGGAGTGCCATTTATAAGCTACAAAGCAATAAAGCCCCAGGCTTAGACAAACTTCCAGGGGATCTCTTTCGCAATGAACCTGCAATATGGGTCCCATATCTGTGTGCTTTATTTAATGCGATATTGCAGGGGTCTAACCCCCCTGATACCTGGCGTGGGGCTGAGATTGTTCCCATATACAAAAAAGGTTGCCCCCTTGCTCCCTCCAACTATAGACCGATTAGTCTAATTGATATCTCCCAAAAACTTTATGGTCGGGTGCTTTTAGACCGCCTCCAGAGTTGGCTGGAAGAAGAGCTAATACTAAGTCCATATCAGGCCGGCTTCAGATCAAAAATGTCAACTGTTGACCAGATATTCAGACTCCAACTACTGTACTGGAAAACAGTAACCATTGAGGGTGGCAGCCTCTACCTGATATTTGTTGATCTGAAGTCGGCCTTCGATCTTGTACCCAGAGAAAAACTATGGAGTGTACTGAGTGAACTAGGGATTCCTACATATCTTTTAAAAGCTATTAAGAGCCTACACACTGATAATTTTGCACAAGTGCGCTGTGGGAGGCACGGGGAACTCACCTCTCGCTTCCCAGTTGAAAAGGGGGTACGGCAGGGATGTGTTTTAGCTCCCACTTTGTTTTGTATATTTATTAATGATCTTATCAACCACCTGATATTAATTAAGGACAATGATGCTCCAAAGCTAGCCTCAGGGAAGGTCCCGGCGCTGATGTTCGCAGACGACACTTTGCTGCTCTCTAAATCGCCAATGGGCATCCAGCGCATTTTAGATGGTTTTGCAAACTTTTGTAAGTTAAGAGGGCTGGAGATCAATTTAGATAAAACTAAATATATGGTCTTCAACCCTCCTCTTAAAACTCGTCCAAGTCCCTCTCTATATGGTGTCGCTCTAGAGAGAGTTAGGATATTTGACTACCTAGGAGTTACCCTGGCTGAGAAATTTGAATGGGGCCCTCAAATAGATAAAGCGAGGCTTAGACTAACACAGATTGTTGGAGGTATAATGAAACTGTATAGATCATCTGCTTTCAAACCGGCCGCCCCCGTGGTGGAAATCTATAAAGCCCAGGCAAGGGGTGCCACACTCTATGGGGTAGAGTTGTGGGGACACTGTCCAACTGGAAGCCTGACAAAGGTAGAGAACAATTTCATGCGACAAGTCCTAGGTTTACCCCGTAGCACCCCGTTAATTCCCCTTCGTTTGGACCTCGGATTGAGACCGCTGGATGAAGAAATTGCTATAAGACCCTTAGTTTTCTGGCGGAGGATGTGGGTGACTCCGGAGTTGTCTGTTTTTAGGGATGAACTATCCGAGTTTTTAACTATGTGTAATATAAAGAAAATTACATGGCTCTGCCACATAAGGGACCTTGCACGTAAGATAGGTAAGCCGGACCTTTGGAACACGCCTGAGACCTCGTGTGCTAAGTTCTCAAGGCTGGACTTAGTTAATTCATATAGAGCAGTAAAGTTAAGTGCCATCCGAGAAAGCGCCTCAAGTGGTCGTTTAACCCTAGAGTTCTTATTAACAAAGGATGTATATAGCAGGGAAACCTTTTTGGACTATGTTGAACCCCCAATTGCAAGGAAACTATATATGCAATTGAGGTTGGGGACTCTTCCACTTGCAGCATATTCCAATAAATGGCTGAGAGACCAAAACGGTGAATGCCCTGCGTGCAAGTATAAGGTGGAGTCTGAAATCCATGTTTTGTTCCTCTGCCCCGCCTATCGGCTGCCACGCAAGCGGTGGTTAATCCAATTATGTAAAAATCTAGGGTTCGTGCGCGCTATAGTGGCGCATAGAGTTTTAAAATACGATACTCACCCCCCAATTGTTTTTGCTGTATCGCGTTTTTTAAATTGTATGTGGCACATCCGCCAGGCTTATATAAAGTGACCACTGGGGTCCAGGGGAATTTGTGCCGGGGTGAGCTGGTTTTTGTTATGGTCTCCGGCCCTGCTCTGTAGCCTCACAGATCTATTTTATTATAAGATTTTAGTACAAGATTTTACAGTTTGGATATTTTTATGTATTAGATGTGATTTTTTTAGTGTCCTTTTATCCGGTTGGTTGTATTACAATTGTTCCTGTTTTATATATATAATCTTCATCCCTGCCGTCCCTATGAGGCTGTGCTATGTGTTTGTGTTTCCATTTTTTACTGTGGGCTGATTACTGTATATGAATTTCTTTGTGAGTATTTATCGATTTTTTTAACACAGATGTATTGACTGTTTGTTTTATTGATGCACTTTTATGGACCTAGCAGCCGAAATAATCTTCATCCCTGCCGTCCCTATGAGGCTGTGCTATGTGTTTGTGTTTCCATTTTTTACTGTGGGCTGATTACTGTATATGAATTTCTTTGCGAGTATTTATCGATTTTCTTAACACAGATGTATTGACTGTTTGTTTTATTGATGCACTTTTATGGCCCTAGCGGCCGAAATAAAGTATTTTTGATGATGATGATGATGATGAAACAAAATGTCTTAGCTTATTGAAGTTACCAAATTGTTCAGGGTTTTCTACAGTTGGAAAGTAGACTTTGTAGAGATATACCTTTTTATTACAAATACAGTTACAACTAATGTCCTTTACATAACTTTTTTCAAGTTTCTCGCATCAGAGGCTGTCTACTATATAATTCTTATGTTTTAAAGAAAATTAGCATCTATTCATTAGACAGATACTTACTGCCCAAATTATTTACCTATTTATTACTGATGTTATTTATCAAATAGTACTTATATTTATGTCTATACCTACACCTATGTTATAGAGAGATATCTCATGATCTGAAATGTGTTTATTCTATTTAAAGTTTTCATAGAGACATATTTATTATGTTATTTATAGTAATGAATCGTAAGATTTTACAAACCGTATTTTTTCTGCTATATATGAAATGAAATGTTTTAAATTATTGAAGCTATAGACTTCTTTAAATTCTCAATATGCCATATAGCTAACTTTTTCTGCACTTTTCAAATTACGGATGTTTAGTATTTATTCGTGTGTCCTTTTGCACTTAATCTTTTCCTTTTCAGTACTCAATATTATACACAAATGGATCTCCAGACTTCAATCTTTCTCCTGTATAGCCCTGGTCTTCGCTATATCCTCCTAACGGAGCTCCCACCCGTGGCGGTGCTCTAGTTAGCCCAGACCCGCGGTTAAAAGTTTTTAAAGTTAAAAATAGAAGAACTTTGTGTACATTGAGTATTAGACATATTATTCCTCATTGACGCACTCATTTTTCTATATTTGATCACCCCTCGTCATTACATCACAAAACTACTAGTACTGCCATAGCCATGGCTACCACTCATCCTTTGCACGCAGTATCATGGAATGTTCATGGTTCAACGCATCATATTAAAGGGAAAAAAGCACTCTCTCATTTGCAATCAAAAAAGGTAGATGTGGTTCTACTCCAAGAAAAACATCTTGATGCACTAGAATCAGAGAAACTACGCAGGGATTGGGTAGGAAAGGTGTTTCACAGCAGTATACATGAAGGGAGATCCTCGGACACAGGTCCCACTCGTAAATGTGGTGTAGCAATTCTTATCCGTAAATCACTTCCAGTTGTGGTGTCAAAAACATGGGAAGATCCAGATGGACGATATGTGTTTGCTAGATTGCGTATAGGGGAAACTCATATTTGTGTGGGATCAGTCTATGCTCCGACAGGTGCGAAAAAATCATTTCTCCTTCACCTGAATCGCTTATTATCAGAGATAGGTGCTTCACAATATCTCATAGGAGGAGATTGGAATTTGGTGAGGGATCCAATTTTGGACAAAACAGGTCCTTTTGACAAGAATAATGCAGCAGACAGAGCAATAATGGATGACATAATTGAAGATAATGGCCTTATAGATCACTGGCGTCTTTCTCACCCGGCTGATACTGAATACACATTTACATCTCCCACTCATGGAACTCTTTCTCGACTAGATTACTTTTTAATCTCTCAAAATGTGGTCCAACTATTGCAGGAATCTCATATCTTAGAAGCATCAATATCTGATCACTCCCCGGTTCTCTTGTCCTTACAAACAGGGTTAGCCAAGCCAGGGCGCAAGCCTTGGCGGATGAATATTCAACGCCATAAAAACCTGAGGGCAAAACACAGTTACGGGCTCATCTTCAAAGCTACCTTTCCTCTAATCAAGGATCTGTGGACTCAGATAGGAATATATGGGCTGCTGCTAAAGTTACCATTCGAGGTCAGATGCTGCTCAGGCCAATAGACAAAATGCTGCTCGGCAGAAAGAATTAGAACAGGATATTGTATCATTTACCCGATTATATACTAAAAAACCTACTTTGCAGCATTGCAAATCCTTAGAGCAAGCCCGTATGACGTTGAATAATCTTTTCACATCCAAAGCAGTATATGCTTTACAAAAAATGAAAGGGAGACATTATGAGCAGGGAGAAAAGGCAGGGAGACTCCTAGTGGCGCAATTGCGACAAAGAGAGGCCGCCATGGCTATTCCAGCCATATGATCATCTGGAGGGACCATATTGACTGGTCCTCAAGATATAGTTAATGAGTTTGCTTCTTACTACAAATCCTTATATACCCCAGGAATTCAGATGGACCAAAACAAGATGGTCACTTTTCTTGCAAGACTGGAATTGCCTCGCCTCTCTGAGGAGGGTAGAGAACTCCTTGATGGGGTGATTAGTAAGGAAGAGATTTCAAAAGCTATAGCCAAACTCCCATTTCATAAAGCCCCAGGAGAAGACGGTTTTCCAGCAGAACTTTACCGCTGGTCAGGTGAAAGAATAGTAGACAGTTTGCATGCTGCTTTTCAGGAAGCAGATCGGGAAACTTCTTTGGGGTGTCTTTCTGATGAAGCAGTAATAGCAGTTCTACCTAAACCAGGGAAGGACCAATTACTTTGTAGTAGTTATCATCCAATATCGTTTCTCAACTGTGATATTAAGATTTTGGCCAGTGTCCTAGCCTCTCGTCTGCGCAAAGTTCTACCTTCCCTGATTCATCACACACAAGTGGGATTTGTACCCAGACGTTTGTCTAGGAACCATTTGCGTTCTTTGGCTCATGCACTTCACTATGCCAAACCCCTTCAGGATGATGCTTTGGCACTATCGCTTGATGCCGAACAGGCATTTGATCAAGTGGAGTGGGAATATCTTTTCAAAGTCCAGGAGCAATTCGGGTTGGGGGACCAGTTTATAGGTAAAATAAGGTTGCTATACGTACATCCTACTGCACAAGTTAACTGTGGTGGTTTCATTTCAGATCCATTTCCAATCCGCAGAGGAACTCGTCAGTGTTGTCCTCTTTCCCCCCTTTTATTCCTATTGGCTATTGAACCGCTAGCAGCAGCAATTCGACAATCAGCTAATGTTGTTGGCATTCGTCTTCCGGTGGGAGAATCTAAACTTTATCTATATGCTGATGACATTTTACTCACTATTGCTGATTTATCATGATCTTTACCATCATTCCTTAAAATCATAGAAGATTTATCCTCTTTTTCTGGATATAACATTAATTGGGATAAGAGTGAAGCACTCCCCATATCAGATGGAACTACAAAAGCAGCTATACAAGGTTATCCCTTTCACTGGAAACCCTCACGTTTAAAGTACTTGGGTATTCTATTCAATAAGGGAACAGAACGAATGGTCACAGATAATTTATGCCCTTTACTTACCCAGATGCAGCATGATTTTGACAAATGGAAGATACTGGGACTATCCATGTGGGGTTAGTTTCAAGCTGTGAAAATGGTTACACTTCCACGTTTTCTTTATACCCTTGGAATGCTTCCTCTTCAGATTCCATTTTCCACATTGCGCCTCATAGATTCTAAGATCAAATCTTTTATATGGGGATCTGTAAAACCTCGATTAGCTATGATTAAATTAAAGGCACATCACTCTAATGGAGGTCTGAGTCTCCCATCGATAGAGCACTATAGACATGCATTACAACTATCTCAAGTAACGCATATGTTTACAGAAAATTCTAATACGCCACAGTGGGTACATGTTGAGAGGCACCTGTTATCTGCAGAGTTGGGTCTTTCAGCCATGTATGGATCAGGCACAAGTCGCCTTGATTCTCATAACCCATTGCTGTCTGCAATGCGCAAAACATGGCAAAGAGCACATCGTATATTGGGTCTTAATTCACGTATACATGAGAAAGCTCCAATATGGAATAATACAGGTATACCTATCAAAGGGAAAACATTTTATTGGCCCCAGTGGAAAACAGCAGGCATCCTTACTTTAGACCAGCTTCTTCATGATGGAGTTCTCAAATCTTTTATACAGCTGGTGTACGAGTTTAACCTTCCATTTAACTGATGGTCTTGAGAGCGGGTGAGCCGTGAACACCGGAGATCAGGACTGCCTGATTCTAAGATGGTGGCTTCCTGGGACAGAGCCCCTAGTACGGGGATCTGCTATTGCTACTACCTGCTGATAAAAGGCCCGGGCCCCCGCATTTCCTGATGTTGCTGCATGCCTAGCCTTAATGAAGAGTGCACAGCTTTGAAGGATTGGAGAGGCTCAGGTCATTGAGACTCAGATCCTACCATATTCTGCCAGAAACAGCCTGCTTTGAAAGAGAGTCAGCCTGCCAAACATCTCCCCACCTCACTGTTTGATCGCACTGGAATACAGGAACTATTGAGGGAGGCATAGAACGCGCTGCAGCACGGTCTGAGGAACCAGCTGGACAAGCGCCATGGAGCAAGCACCGCTTGATGTTTGAATTACACTCAGGGTTTCCCAGTAACACCGGGACTGGTGCGGCAGTTGGAGCTATGACGAGGCCCCCCGGGCGGAAACCATGAATATTGTACTTACCGTGGAGACTGAGCAACATGGCCGATGCCCGGTGGAGCTGTTTAGGCAGCTATAGAGGAGTTTGGCTCTGGTTCACCCCCTCAGCCATCACCTACCCAGCCGGACATTGGACATAGTTTTTCTGCGTCTCCCCGTTGTGTTTCCTTCCCTCCACCGCCTCCTCCCTCTGTGATCCTGTGGCTACCTCCCCTTCCTAGCTTATACGTTAATATCTCTTGTTACTGTGTAATTACTGTTTTTCTCCTTACGTTTATTCTTGGCTTCTGTAACTGATGCAATTTTGTAACGTGTAACTAGCTGATCCTCATGTAAAGCCGCGGTGCCAGAGCAACTTTGGCTGATGCCCGGTGGAGCTGTCATATGCAGCTATAGAGGAGTTTGGCTCTGGTTCACCCCTCAGCAGGCACCTACCCAGCCGGACATCGGACATCGTTTTCCTCGCCTCACCGTTGTGTTTTTCCTACCTGCATTCCCTACCCCCGTTTACCATTCCCCCTCTACCTCTTCACTCCCCATAAGACGTGTGTACGCGCTAATAATCTCACATTATTTTGTAATCTCATGTTTGTTTGTTTTTTCCTTGTCTCCTATGTCTATACTTGTCTATATAATTATGGAACCTGTAACTCACTGATCCTCATGTGAAGCGCTCTGATACCTCCGGGTCTAGCCAGCGCTATATAAAACTTTGCAAATAAAAATAAATAAATAAATAACAAGCAGACAACTACGCACAACTTAATAACTGCCTTAATACGATTCTAGGTCCAAAACCCTGGTTGCTGCAAACCTCACCAATAGTATTCTACCTGCACACTTGGGGGAGATATAAAGGAGTTATATCTGGCCTGTACAAAACACTTCCAACACGATTATTTTCACAACCCTTATCACATGATCTCCGTATCAAGTAGCAAGCACGTTTATCGGTCTCCCACGAGGATGAAGAATGGGTGGACTTACTGGAGAATTTAAATAGAGGTGCCCGAGAAGCTAGGTTGAAATTTTCTCTTTTTAAAATACTTCATGACTGGCATTGGTCACCAGTAAAACTGCACAAGGCAGATTACTCCCACATACTAATTGCTGGAGATGTAATACTTCTGGTTGTGACATAGTCCATATTATATGCACATGCCCTATGGTTCAATCCTATTGGTCTTATATAGGTCAGATTCTACGTAATACTGTACCTTTACATCTCCCCCTAACACCAGCTACCATTCTCTTGCATGATTTACGAAATTTTACAAATCTTTCAAAACCGCAATGTCGTCTTATACACACTGCATTAGCTACTGCTAAAATATGTATATTAAGACAGTGGAAAGCTCCTACTCCGCCATCCCAAGAAACTTGGTTGGTAGCTATGATACAAACTGCCTCATATGAGAGAGTTATTTACAACATTCATGATCAGTCAGATATATTTCTGCAAGTTTGGGCTCCTTTTTTACGAATAGAAGATGATCCTTTAATAAACTCAGCTGCTCATCCCATAATGGATACTTTAGCAAGTTAAAGTATATACATGTCACTTATTATTAGTTTTAATTCCAATTCCTTTTCCTATTTCTATTTACCTTATTAACTTAGCAATGATTCCCATTACTAGGGAAATACCCTCTCTATGATTATAAATTACTGTTTTTTAAATAATTGGTTGCATCTGTTTATTGAAATATGCAATTTTATAATTTAGTAATTTAGTAATTTAGTAATTTAATAATATAATATACTAGAATATGCTTACTTAATAATTTAACACTTTAATATTTAATGTGGAATATCTAAGGTTCACTTACTATAATACTCTGTGCTATATTTTGCACATATTCACTGCTTTTATATCCTTTAATTTACATTAAGATGAAATTGTTTGTTCCTCTCTTAAAATATTTATCAGATATAATATTATGTATATTCCAATGTACTAATTTATTTATCCATTTGTACATTTACTGATGTCTAATTTCCGCAATTGTTCTAGAAAATATTATCTTATGTTGTATTGAAATGTATTTTGCAAAACGCTAATAAAAAATTTCAACACGAAAATGCAGCTGCATACATTGTTTCAGGTAGTATCTTCAGATATACAATCAAGATAATGTAGCATTGATTAAGAACCTATCAAATAGTTTACAACAATGGAGAATACACTAGTCAAGTTGAAATCAGCCATTATCAATATCAAATAACTTATAAAATGTAAAGGTTGCCGGGCCGGTAATGTTCAAAACAACATGTCTACAGATCACTGGGTGCAAGATGCCTGCTATTTGTAGATGCAACACTTTGAAATGGGATAAAATGTAAATGATGAGTATTATGGAATCCACATAAACATGAAGTTAATCTTTAGTTTAATTTGATCCCATTTCAAAGTGTCATATTTACACACAGTGAGAATTTTGCTCCCAGTGGCTGGGAGACACAGTGTCATATATATAAATGAAAAAAACAGTCATTTTTATAAGTGGGAGAAATTTAAAGTGCAGAAAATGTTTCCATATTATGAACATTTTTGCAGAAAATGTTTCTGCACTTTAAATTTGCCATTTAAAAGAAATGGTTGTATGTTTGTGTTAGACATCTGTGAGAAGCTGGCCTGGTATATGATGCCCACTAATGTAAGTGGGCACCCAGCACCAGTCCAGACAACCCTTATGGTGATTTAAGAGGTCTTAGACAACCTTAGAAAGCTCTCTAAATGGTAGCTGTGGAGAGCAGCCTTCAGGCTTAGTCCAGAAGGAGTGTAAAGCAGCTTGTTTTACCAGAATGCAATCTTATAGTATAGATTAAGTGAAAAAGAACCACACAATGTATTTATAAAAATATGTATTTACTATATAACAATCACTAACTCATACAAATATCTCCTATCCGGAGATATGCACAATGCACACAATTCTTTGCATGGAAATTATGTAAATAGCACGAAATACACAGAGGACCCCGGGGGGGGGGGATCAAACAATATATTAAGAAAGTGGTATAAGAACCACAACTCGTATCAGGACGATGCCCAGAGGACATAGAAGTGCCGGGGACCCAAGAAACCACCCAAGGTGAATAGATAGGAACCCCACGGAGAGCGCGTGCAGTGTGAGAACACGATTGCGTTCTCCGTACA
This sequence comes from Calotriton arnoldi, assembly GCA_963921515.1. Taxonomy (NCBI): domain Eukaryota; kingdom Metazoa; phylum Chordata; class Amphibia; order Caudata; family Salamandridae; genus Calotriton; species Calotriton arnoldi. The sequence continues at coordinate 16,438 of CAWUFW010025363.1, forward strand.
AGTCAATGTGTAAGTTGAGGTTGGAATTTTAAAGATTAAGGACCCTTCCCAGTGGACCCTGAAGAAACCCTGTGGAAGACAGAAGGTTGGAGAGCCACCCCACCCGTGGATACCCTAGTACCCACGTTACCTACACCAGGGACGCCCGGTGCATAGGTGTGAAGTGGTGTCGGAAACTGCAGTCGAACCCAATGGAGGACTTCAGGAAAGTGCTGCTGCTGACGAAGGAGAAAGTGTCGGGTGGTTAAAAAGTCTGCATTTTAAAATATCTTATTGGGTTAAGTCACCTGCTGCAGAGACCTTTGTGTGCCATCTAAGTCTTAGGGGATATTAATAATGGTAAGATAACTCTGGAGGTTAACGTATCCACTGTAGAGATCTGTGTTTTGTCTATTCCCAGTTTTGAATCAAAGTAGCATAGAGGGTTAATATGTCTCCTGCAAAGCACATTATGTAACACGCAGATGACAGATTTTTATTTTATGTAGCTGGGTAAGTGGGCTACTGATTTGAACACAAAAATCCTTTTGTTACTTGCTGATTATAAATTGTAATCCTTTCGATATAACACAGTGAGCTATGAAGGACATGTGACTCCTAAACTTTGTAAACCTTACTGTCTTATCTAACACATCCTGTACATTGATTTACACACATATAATTTATTGTCAATGCATAATGTGTACGTATGATGTAAAGCGCTCAGACACCCTGCACTGGGATGATTAGCACTATAGATCAAATAAAACAAAGTTGTGGTTACCCCCGACATGCCCCTCTTCCCCCCCACACACAAAAAGACAGCAGCACATGTGTTGAGGTCAGAGAAGACAGTCTGGTTGTCCCAAAATTTAACTTTCAATAAACTCTGGTGGGCAGCAGCAATTCCTGAATACATACATACAATCAATATAGCTAAAATTTCTTGCCGGAATTTCCTTTCCAGTCCCCAAGGATTTGCTGCAGTAAAAAATCAGAAGCCTTGCCATTGAAAGAGGGCTACCAGAATCAAAGTTTGTGGCTTGAATCTTTGGTGAATAACCTGCCACTAATACGTTCCATGCTCAACCATGACTACCTGACTGTAGCTGCGCTGCCTTTCTCCGACTGCCATCCATGTCAATGCCAATGATGAGTGTCGGCACTGCCCCAGCTTACAATTTGCACACAATGGGCAAATATATGCCCAAAACGTAGCCACCCACCATTGGGTTTTTTTCTCTCACAAATTAGAAAAATATCACCCATTTGTTCGGAAAATAGCCTAATCTGGCAACACTGCCTCCAGCATGTCAAGTGACTGAGAGGAGCCTTGTCAGGTCCCCATTCCAAGATACACAGCCTAATCCACATGAAGAGTAAACACAATCAACAGTCTTTTAATCCGATCACATTTTTTTACCACAGTAATCCACAAGTTCAAAGAGATGCCAATCCAGGCTTTTCTCAACAGTGACTGGTGATTCACCATTATTCATAGGTCAACGTAGGTGGTGTAAACCCAATGCATTTCAGGCAAACTGCCCTTCATCAGGAATACTTAATATGCAAGAGAAATCACTTCATCATCAGATGATGGACAGCACGTGATTAAATATTCCATTGTAAAATTAAATCTTCATTGTCACATCCAAACCGGATCATTATTCAGTGTTAAAAACTGCACCCTCCACCAAACAAACACATTCCATGAATGATGAAACTGAGAATAAGAATCCAAATGTGTGTGGAATGACTAAATTGAAATCTTGCGAAAAAATAAACAAAATAAATCACAAACAAAATATGCCCACATATATAACTATTATGTTTTAAAACAATATTCTATGACGCAAACCCTGAGTCACAAGTAACAAACAGTGCATGCGTGGTCTATAAACCCACAATGACAAACGAAAACAAGTCAAAGCAGCAAGTTTAGATACACAGCTATAGCCAACAAACTCAATTTACCTGCCACAGTCGGTGAAACCGACTAATCAATCAGTCAAAAAGTGCTCAGTTAGCGTCAGAGACTCTCAAGTTTAAAATGTGTGGTTAATTCAATCAGGTGACCCAACACCAACGTAGAAAGTAGAAGAAATACTCCTTAACCCCTTCGCTGCTAGGCCTTTTCCCCCCCTGTGCTTAGCCTTTTTTTGGCTATTTGGAGTAGTTTGCGCTTAGGCCCCTGTAACTTTTTGACCACATAAGGTATCCATGCCAAATTTGCGTCCTTTTCTTCCAACATCATGGGGATTCTAAAGGTACCCAGGGTTTGTGGATTCCCCTGGAGGGGACCCAGAAATTAGCCAAAATACAGCTACATTTTGGGTTTTTCGGGAAAAATGGGAAAAAAGTGCTGCAAATGAAAGCGTCTGTTTTTTCCCTGCAAATAGTATAAACAAAGGGTTTGTAGGGCTGAAATCACCATTTTCCCAGCTTTTGAGGACTGACTGACTTTTGTCAGAAAACCAACATTTTTTACACAGTTTTGGCATTTTACTGGGACATAGCTTTTTTTTGCTATTTTTTGTGCTTTCAACCTTCTTCCAGTTAATGGTAGAAATGGGTATGACATCAATAATGGATCCTGAAAAGTTATACATTTTACAAAAGTAGACAAAATTCTGAATTCAGCAAGGGGTCATTTGTGTAGATCCTTCAAGGTTTCTTTATAGAAACTAGCAGTTGAATATAGGAAAAATTGAAAATTAGATGAAAAAAACAGCCATTTGTGCCAACGTTTTCACCTGTAACTTCTTCTAATTGTGACAGCTGTTTGAAAGCAATATACCATTAAATCCCCTGGACCTTTCTGGTTGTGGGGATATATAGGACTTGTAGGTTCACCAAGACCCAGACGAACCCAGAGCCAATAACTGAACAGCGTTTTACAATGGTTTTTTATTATGTACCAGGTATATAGCAATTAATTTGGGAAAATATATACATGGAAAAATCGGTATGAAAGACACCTATGTATTTCTGAAATTGGAACAAAGTATAGAGTTTAGAAACAGTAGATATTTGCACATTTCCGAAATTGGGAGTACCCATACTAGCATGAAAATTATAGGTCATTTTTCAAAATGACTTCTTTTTTACACATTGTCTTTCATTTGGAAGGCAGAAATGCATCAAAAGTCAATAGGTAATCACAGTTGCTCTATATTTCTGTGTTACCCTAAGTCTCCCAACAAGCATTGGCATAGCCAATAGGTCTCGCTTTTGGGACCTTATAAGTATTTAGTTATGCAGCACAATATCCTTGGTGCAACAACATCAACTGTTGCATGGCTAAACACTTATAAGGTCCCAAAGGCGAGACCTATTGGCTATGCCAATGCTTGTTGCAGTTGTCTTAGCTTTGAAAATGTAGATCAACACAGCTTAAAGTTTAAGCATGCATCTTACTTTGCATGCGCGAACAGCTGTTTATTTTTCAATCAAAACTATAAATATTCTTAAGTTGAGTTTTTTCCACGAAAAATGCTTTCAAGATATAATAGTGCTGCTTATTTTTAAGTTAGGTATTTTAGTATTGTAGACTGTGAATATTGTTCGTTGCTTCTACCTAAATTACCCATGCGCAAGAGTATTGCATCAGAGCATTGCGCTCCCACTTTTTTTCTCACAAGAAACACCCAAATTGACGAGATGTAAATAAGGTTATTACAGGGATGCCTAATTGATTATTGATGCCAGGCTAATGCCACAGATAGATACGAGCTCCAGTTGCAAAGCCTCTGGCGGTGAGCGTGGATGAGCAGAAAAGGATATTTTCAAACGCATTTTGGTGACCAATTGTTGGCACTGCATGTTTATAAGCAGACATGGAAGGAAGGTTACTTTGATTACATGCACACACAAATGATAAAGGTTTTTCTTTGTGTGCCACACAGGGAGTGAGTGGGCAACTTCAAGTTAAAATGGTATTAGGAACATTAAATCTCCCTTTGAATGTCAATTCTCATCATCATTCCCAAAGTAACAAGCATTGGCACGGCCGCGCGGCCGCGAAAGTGAAAGTGATCGCGATCGCGATGCACTTAATGACCCGTGACGGAGGAAAGACAGATGGCGGCTGCGCGCGTGCATGCTCGCGTGAATGCAAGCTGGTAGCCAGGAAAAGCCTCTGGTAGCACTTTGAAAACCCCCTTTACTAAATGTCTCGCAGAGCAGCGCATGCGCTGGCTCAGGCGAGACCTAATAAAAATGGTACCTCACTTGTGTGGGTAGGCCTAGTGCCCGCGACAGGAAACGGCCCAAAATGCAACGTGGACACACCACATTTTCACAGTGAAAACTGACCCTTTTTTTGCAAAGTGCCTAGTTGTAGATTTCGAACCCTAGCTCTGCCAGCACCTAGGGAAACCTAGCAACCCTATACATTTTTGAAAACTAGACACCCAGGGGAATCCAGGATGGGGTGACTTGACTGGCTCTCACCAGGTTCTGTTACCCAGAATCCCTTGCAAACATAAACATTTGTAAAAAAAAAACACATTTTCCTCACATTTCTGTGGTGGGAAGTTCTGGAATCTGCATGAATCCACAAAATTCCACCCATCCCGCGTTCCCCAAAGTCTTTCAAGAAAAATGGTACCTCACTTGTGTGGGTAGGCCTAGTGCCCGTGACAGGAAACGGCCCAAAACGCAACGTGGACCCACCACATTTTCACAGTGAAAACGGACCCTTTTGTTGCATGTGCCTAGCTGTAGATTTTGAACCCTAGCTCTGCCGGCACCTAGGGAAACCTAGCAAACCTATACATTTTTGAAAACTAGACACCCAGGGGAATCCAGGATGTGGTGACTTGTCTGGCTCTCACCAGGTTCTGTTACCCAGAATCCCTTGCAAACCTCAACATTTGTCAAAAAAACACATTTTCCTCACACTTCTGTGGAGGAAAGTTCTGGAATCTGCGTGGATCCACAAAATTCTATCTACCCCGCGTTCCCCAAAGTCTTCCAAGAAAAATGGCACCTCACTTGTGTGGGTACGTCTTGTGCCCGCGACAAGAAACAGCCCAAAACACAACGTGGACGCACCACATTTTCACAGTGAAAACTGACCCTTTTTTTGCAAAGTGCCTAGTTGTAGACTTTGAACCCTATCTCTGCCAGCACCTAGGGAAACCTAGCAACCCTATACATTTTTGAAAACTAGACACCCAGGGGAATCCAGGATGGGGTGACTTGACTGGCTCTCACCAGGTTCTGTTACCCATAATCCCTTGCAAACCTGCGTGGATCCACAAAATTCCATGCACCCCGCATTCCCCAAAGTCTTCCGATAAAAATGGTACCTCACTCGCGTGGGTGGGTCAAGTACCCGCGACAGGCAAGCGCCCAAAACCTATTGAGGCGACATCAAAATTACCTATCACAAAACAACCTGGTTTTGCAAGGGGGGTCCCATGAGTTTTTGGCCCTGGGCTCGGCGGCCCTCTAGGGAAACCTACCAAACCCACACATTTCTGAAAACTAGACACCCGGTTGAGTCCAGCGAGGTATGGCTTGCGTGGGTCCCCCAACATTTTCCTATCCAGAATCCCCTGCAAACCTCAAATTTAGCTGAAAAAGTCACTTTTTTCTCAAATTTTTGTGTGGGAAAGTTCTGGAATCTGTGTGGATCCACAAATGTCATGCCACCCAGCGTCCCCCCAGGTCTCCCGATGAAAATGGTACCTCACTCGCATGGGTGGGTCAAGTACCTGTGACAGGCAAGGGCCCAAAACCTATTGAGGAGACATCAAAATTACCTCTCACAAAACAACCTGATTTTGCAAGTGGGGTCCCATGAGTTTTTGGCCCCGGGCTCGGTGGCCATCTTGGAAAACCTACCAAACCCACACATTTCTGAAAACTAGACACCCAGGAGAGTCCAGCAAGGTATGGCTTGCGTGGGTCCCCCAACATTTTCCTACCCAGAATCCCCTGCAAACCTCAAATTTTGTTGAAAAAATCACATTTTACACACATTTCTGTGTGGGAAAGTTGCAGGATCACCGGGCAGACACAAATTTCCTACCACCCAGTGTTCCCCCAGGTCTCCCAATAAAAATGGTACCTCACTTGTGTTGGTAGGCATAGTGGCGGCAACAGGAAATGGCCCAAATCGTACTGTGGACTTCAAAATTACCTATAACAAAACTACCTGGTTTTGTGGGGCACCTGGTTTTTTGGCCCCGGGCTTGCCGCCATCTAGGGAAACCTACCAAACCCACACTTTTCTGAAAACTAGACACCCTGGGGAGTCCAATGAGGTATGGCTTGCGAGAATCCCCCAACGTTTCCCTACCCAGAATCCAATGCAAACCTCAAATTTAGCTGGAAGAAATCGATTTTTTCATACATTTTTGCGTGGGATCACCGTGCCGGCACAAATGTCCTACCACCCAGTGTTCCCCTTGTTGTCCTGAGTAAAATGATACCTCACTTGTGTGGGTGTCCAAAGCAGAATTGCCTAAAAATGTATTTGTTTTTAAATGTAGCGCTTAGAATTCTCGGTGCTATACCCTTAATCCCTATGTTTTGGGCTCTTCCCAGTCACAGGCCTTTGGCCCACCCACACAAGTGAGGTATCATTTTACTTGGGAGATCAAGGGGAACGCTGAGTGGTAGGACATTTGTGCCGGCACGGCGATCCCACGTAAAGATGTATGAAAAAAGTGATTTGATTTTTTTAGCTAAATTTGAGGTTTGCAGGGGCTTCTGGGTAGGGAAACTTTGGGGGATCCACGCAAGCCATAACTCATTGGACTCCCCAGGGTGTCTAGTTTTCAGGAAAGTGTGGGTTTGGTAGGTTTCCCTAGATGGCGGCGAGCCCGGGGACAAAAAACCAGGTGAACCCCCCCAAAAACCAGGTAGTTTTGTTATAGGTAATTTTGAATTCTCCACAGTCTGATTTGGGCCATTTCCTGTTGCAGCTACTATGCCTACCCACACGAGTGAGGTACAATTTTTATCGGGAGACCTTGGGGAACGCTGGGTGGATGGAAATTTGTGTCTGCCCAGTCATCCTACAACTTTCCCACACAGAAATGTGCGAAAAAGTTGATTTGTTCAACAAAATGTGAGGTTTGCAGGGGATTCTGGGTAGGGAAATGTTGGGGGATTTACGCAAGCCATACCTCGCTGGACTCCCCTGGGTGTCTAGTTTTCAGAAATGTGTGGGTTTGGTAGGTTTCCCTAGATGACTGCCGATCCCGGGGCAAAAAACTCATGGGACCCCCCTTGCAAAGCCAGGTTGTTTTGTGATAGGTAATATTGATGTCGCCTCAATAGGTTTTGGGCCCTTGCCTGTTTTGGGTACTTGACCCACCCATGCGAGTGAGGTACCATTTTTATCAAGAGACCTGGGGAAATGCTGGGTGGTAGGAAATTTGTGGATCCACTCAGATTCCAGAACTTTCCCACACGGAAATTTGAGAAAAAAGTGATTTTTTCAGCTAAATTTGAGGTTTGCAGGGGATTCTGGGTAGGAAAATGTTGGGGGACCCACGCAAGCCATACCTCGCTGGACTCCCCCAGGTGTCTAGTTTTCAGAAATGTGTGGGTTTGGAATGTTTCCCTAGATGGCTGCCGAGCCCGGGGCCAAAAACACATGTGACCCCCATTGCAAAACCAGTTTGTTTTGTGATAGGTAATTTTGATGTCGCCTCAATAGGTTTTGGGCCCTTGCCTGTCGTGGGTACTTGACCCACCCACGCGAGTGAGGTACCATTTTTATTGGGAGACCTGGGGGATTGCTGGGTGGTAGGAAATTTGTGGATCCACACAGATTCCAGAACTTTCCCACACAGAAATTTGAGAAAAAAGTGATTTTTTCGGCTAAATTTGAGGTTTGCAGGGGATTCTGGATAGGAAAATGTTGGAAGACCCACGCAAGCCATACCTCGATGGACTCCCCCCGGTGTCTAGTTTTCAGAAATGTGTGGGTTTGGTAGGTTTCCCTATATGGCCCCTGAGCCCAGGGCCAAAAACTCATGGGACCCCCCTTGCAAAACCAGGTTGTTTTGTGATAGGTAATTTTGATGTCGCCTCAATAGGTTTTGGGCCCTTGCCTGTCGCGGGTACTTGACCCACCCACACGAGTGAGGTACCATTTTTATTGGGAGACCTGGGGGAACGCTGGGTGGGAGGAAATTTGTGTCAGCCCAGTGATCCTACAACTTTCCCACACAGAAATTTGGAAATAAATTGATTTTTTTTCAGCAAAATTTGAGGTTTGCAGTGGATTCTGGGTAGGGAAATGTTTGGGGATCCATGCACGCCATACCTCATTGGACTCCCCAGGGTGTCTAGTTTTCAGAAATGTGTGGGTTTGGTAGGTTTACCAAGATGGCCGCCGAGCCCGGGGCCAAAAACTCAGGTGACCCCCCCTTGCAAAACCAGGTCCTTTCAAAATAGGTAATTTTGATGTCTCCACAATACGTTTTGGGCCCTTCCCTGCCGTGGGTACTTGGCCCACCCACACAAGTGAGGTACCATTTCTATTGGGATACTTGGAGAAATGCTGGGTGGTAGGAAATTTGTTGTTTCTTTCTGAAGCGTGAAAATTCTGGCACAATAATGCAAGGAAAATGTGACAGTCACATTTTGAGGTTTGCAGGACATTGTGGGTAAGATAACTTGTTGGGATCCACAAGAGAGACATCACCATGTACTCCCATGGGTGTTTAGTTTATGACAATATCTACAGTTGTTAGGTTTTTCTTAGATGGAATGTACACCTTGGCAGAGAGACAAAAAAGACAAATATTACTGCACAGCCATCTATTCCTCAAGCACACACACATACTAGTTGGATTTGGCACGAGGGCGAGTGATGGTTCAGTATGTAAAATTTTATTAACAAGAGATTTCACAAAAATGAAATGCACTGTCAATAATTGAAAGGACAAAAAACTGAACCAGTGACTCACAGCTCGTGAGCTGTAAAGCTGCGTCAAGGCCCCAACCGCTTTACAGGCCATTCACACACCTTTCATATGTGATACACACAAGACCATTCACACCACCAGGCACGAAACCAACACATTACAACATTCACAAAAAGGGACAAGGTACACCCTGCTTGAGAAAGACAGAAAAGACAAATATTTCTGCACAACCACCTATTCCCCAAGCACACATACATACCGGTTGGATTTGGCACGAGGGTGAGTGATGCTTCAGTATACACAATTGTATTAACAAGAGATTTCACAAAAATGAAATGCACTGTTAATAATTGAAAGGACGAGAAACTGAACCATTGACTCACAGCTCGTGAGCTGTAAAGCCACGACAAGGCACCAACCTCTTTACAGGCCATTCATACACTTTTCATACGTGTGACACATACAAAACCATTCACACCGCCAGCCGCGGGCCCATCACATTACAACACTCACACCAGCAGACAGCGCCATTCAAGGGCCCATCACTTTCACATGCCCACATTCCTGACACAGCAACCACACCAGCTAATGGATTGCGTGGACTGGCGTTTGGCTAGCAGTGTGTGTAGTGACCAGCAGCAAGTCACTACTCACACACCGCCAGCCAAGCGCCAGTCCACGCACACCACCAGCCAAGCGCCAGTCCACGCACACCGCCAGCCAAGCTCCATCCCATGCACACTGCCAGCCAGGCACCAGCCCACACACACCGCCAGCCCACACATACCACCAGCCAAGCGCCAGCCCACACACACTGCCAGCCAAGCGCCAGTCCATGCACACCACTAGCCAAGCGCCAGTCCACAGACCCTGCCAGCCAAGCGCCAGCCCACGCACACCACCAGCCAAGCGCCAGTCCATGCACACCGCCAGCCAAGCACCAGCCCACGTACACCACCATACAAGCGCCAGTCCATGCACACCGCCAGCCAAGCGCCAGCCCACGCACACCGCCAGCCAAGCACCAGCCCACCCACACCATCAGCCCACACATACCGCCAGTCAAGTGCCAGCCCACGCACACCGCCAGCCAAGCGCCAGCCCACACACACTGCCAGCCAAGCACCAGCCCATGCACCCTGCCAGCCAAGCACCAGTCCACACACACCGCCAGCCAAGCACCAGTCCACGCACACCGCCAGCCAAGCGCTAGTCCACGCACACCACCAGCCAAGCGCCTGTCCCCGCACACCGTCATTACATTTTTTTTAACAAGAAAGAAAACACAAACCAATTGCAACTAGATATAAAACTATAACTACAAAAACAACAGCAGTAACTAAAGACATCATTCTAATGCCAACCGTGAAACTGAACAACAACTATATAAAACCATACAGACCAGGCAGTACAGTATTAGGCTCACGGTTGCTCCCAAAAACATTTTGGAGTGTGATACAATCTAAAACATGTGGGTACACACAGCCCAGGATTAGAAGGACAATCGGCACAGTGCATACGACTCTCCTTCCGCATACCTTTTCGCAAGCAGACTCTACAGCTCTTACAGGGATTGTTTTTTTGGTGCGTGGGAGAAATTTAATCAGGAAAGTGGCGATCTTTCAATCTAGCCACATCCTCCACCACTCCAACTCTAGGAACACTTGCCTGTTCCACTACAACAAGGCTGCCTATCACAGACTCCTGAAACTGAACAAAAGTAATCTTTGACGCGGAGAACACTCCTTGAACACAACAAAAGCATTAAAAGTTGCTAAATTGAAGAGATGGATGGCCAACTTCTTATACCAAATGTAAGCCTTACGAACAGCAGTGTAAGGTTCCAACCTCTGATCTACTCTATCGACACCACCCATGTGCTTATTGTAGTCTACAATGCACACAGGTTTGCGCACTTCAGCAACCTGACCCCAAACAGTCACAGGTGAAGTACTCACATCATGGATGGTAGTTAGCATGTACTCATCCCTCCTGTTCACAAATTTCACAGCTAGCAGTTCCTCACTATGCAAGGCGCTACACTGTCCCCTCTGAAGCTTTTTGCAAACTAGCTCTCTTGGGTAACCTTTACGGTTAGAGCGTATTGCCACAAGCAAAAGTGTCCACCTTGAACAATTCCTTAAACAATTGCACAGCAGTGTAGAAGTTATCAAGGTACAAATGGTGACCTCTGGTAAACAGTCCTCTAGCAACATCCCACACAATTTTCTCTGAAACTCCAAAAGTGGACAGACAACCAGGGGGGTCAATAGTGGAATCCCTACCAGTGTACACCCGGAAATTATAGACATATCCTGTCCTACTCTCAGACAACATATACATCTTAATTCCATAACGTGCCCTCTTGCTAGGAATGCACTGCCTAAAAACCAAACGGCCCTTGAACAGGACCAATGACTCATCAACAGCTATTTCTTTCCCTGGAGTATAGATCTCTGAAAATCTATCTATAAAGTGATCAAGAACAGGCCGAATTCTAAAAAGACGGTCACAATCAGGGTGAACTCATGGCAACGCCAAAGCATTATCAACAAAATGCTGCATCTGAAGCAAAAGTAAATACTGATCACGACTCATAATTGCAGAAAATATGGCTGTTGCCATCAAGGGACTGGTAGACTAATATGAAGCCAGGGACGGCTTCCTTATCAAGCCCATCAAAAAAGTAAAACCCAAAAACTTCTTCATCTCATCCAGATTTGTGGGAGTCCACCGGGTAGCTCCAGAGCGGGGCCTAAGTCTGGCATTGTTGTCCCTCAAAAACTGTTCAGCATTCAAATTAGTCTGCTCAACAATCTCAGCCAAAAATACATCATCCATAAACAACTGAAAAAACTGTATAGGCAAAAAAAATTCACAATTCACTCTACACCCTGCATCCCCACTAAAGGCAGGCAACACCGGCTGCACCATGTTTGGATCAACCCAGAGTCCAGCACTTCCAGTAGGAAGCCTTGCAGCCTCAGGCTGCAATACCGATGTCTCTTGCTGCACCATCGGCACATCAGTGTCCTCCTCTAAAACAGGCACTTCATCCTCACTGAGAGTAGCTTCATCCACACTGAGAGTAGCTTCATCATCAGATGATTCCTCGTGGACAGAAAACTCACTGCCAGAATCTTGCACTCCCTCCTCTCCCTCAGACGCACTGTCAGTCTCCTAATCCTGCTCACAGGAAGATTAAAAAAGCATACCAACCACCTGCTGAGCAGTAATTCTACGGCTAGCCATAATGCACAGACACAGTAAGGACCAACAGTATCCCACTAAAAAAGAAAAAGAAAAGAAAATTACACATAAGACAACGTAAAACACATCGCAAAGAATTTCATGCACAAAACACTAACTAAATATGCTGGTATTATGACACCACTTACAAAAAATTCATTCATGCATGACATTAATACTCATTTGGAGTAAACACAACAAAAATGTTTTTCTTACCAAATCAATGCAACTATGCTAAACTGCAGAACAGCCACTGCCGAAACCGCAAACAAGAATCAAAACCTTTACACTAGAATAAAAAGGAGAAAAAACCATTACAATCACATATGCAAATAATGCACCAGTCCACACACAATCCACCAGCCAAGCTAAGGGGTAGGTGGGCCTAAATAAAATATTCACCCCAGTAAAAGGGGAGCAACGCTTGCCCTTGAGGCCACTCCCCAACACAAAAATGTTAAAACCCCTGGTGTCTAGTGGCTTCTGCCCCCCTGGGCCTAAAAACATACTGCTAATCTGCCACCCAAAGAGGGCAGAAATGGCCACAATCATCCTCCCATAAAGGGGAGTGACCCTTGTCCAAGGGGCCGCTCCCCAAAATAAAATAAAAAAACCCTGGTGGCCTGGTGGCCATACAAAAAAAAAATCAGCCGATCTGCCCCCAGGAAGGCAGAAATGGCCAAAAAGATTGCCCCCAAAGGAGAGCGACCCTTGCCCAAGGGGCCACTCCCCACAAATAAATCCCTGGTGGCCTAGAGGCCATACAAAAAATAAGTCTGCCGATCTGCCCCCCAGGGGGGCAGAAACGGCCAAATTAATGGTCCCCAAAGTGGAGCGACCCTTGCCCAAGGGGCCCCTCCCCACAAACAAATTCCTGGTGGTCTAGTGGGCCTCATTTCTTTTTACAAAGGCGAGATCTGCCCCCCTGGGGGGCAGCCACAGCCACAAACATTGCCCCCAAAGGAGAGCGACCCTTGCCCAAGGGGTCACTCCCCACAAGTAAATTCCTGGTGGTCTAGTGGGCCCTATATAAAAAAATGGCGAGATCTGCCCCCCCCGGGGGCAGACAGCCAAAAACATTGCCCCCAAAGGGGAGTGACCCTTGCCCAAGGGGCCACTCCCCACAAATTAATCCCTGGCGGTCCAGTGGGCCACTTTAAAAAAAATGGTGAAATCTGCCACCCAGGGGGGCAGACACAGCCAAAAAACATTGCCCCCAAAAAGGGGGGCGACCCTTGCCTAAGGGGCTGCTCCCCGCAAACAGTAAATCCAATTTCCATTTAAATTAAAAAAAAAAAAAATCCCTGGTGTCTAGTGGGCATTCCTGCTGCACGATCGCACGATCGTGCAGCAGGAATGCACAAAAGGGGAATCAGGGGAAAGGAAAACCCTTTCCTTTCCCCCAGTGCCTCTTTTGTTTAAATACCCCCCTCCCCGAGGAGAAACTTACCTCCTCTCTTGCCGACGCGCTGGAAGCAAATGGCTTCCAGCGCGTTGGGAATCCTCTAATGACGTCGTGCGCCTCACGCGCTAACGTCATTAGATGACATGGAGAGGGGGTGGGGGGCGGCAGGGGAAGGGCTTCCCTTGCCTTCCCCAGTGGGGGCACCTTAAAGGGCGACCCATTGGGGAGGGCCAGCGTTCCCCCGTGGGTGGGTGCTAGGACGGCCGGGAGCCGTCCGACGCACACGCCCACCGTGACGTCGGACGGCTCCTGGCCGTCCGACACACGGAAAGGGTTAAATAACGTGTGCACCAAAACGCCACAAAAACAATACAAAATACACAAAAATAAAGTGCAACCCGCAACACTGATTCGATTGTAAAAACACGAAGTTTAACATTAAAAAAATAAGCAATACAGTGTAACCGAAAATTTGTGAAATATGATTACATAATTTATAACTACAAAAAATGCTGAAACACATGCTACACAAATATACAATTAGTACTTACATGAAAGTAAATTAGTGCATTAATCATAACAATTCTAAGAACTTAAACATGTAATTTGAACATGAGCAAAAAATGTTCCTGAGCTGTTAGCTGATTATATAAAAGACAGAAATACTGCCTGTGTTGATTTTCACAATTCATCGAGCCATGTCCAAATGGTGAGCCTCCATTACTGCTATTACTCCATAAACTGTTATAACTGTGAAATTAAACAAGGGTGCTGACTACTCAGAGGATGAAAAAAAGGAAGAAGATTCGTGATAAATGGTAGAATGCGTACCCAACTGCTAAAGTTTTGCCTTGAGCATTGCAAAACTTGATCAGATTGGTGTGCATTCTACTATTTATCACAAATCTTCTTCCTTTTTTTCATCCCGCAGCGGATACATACAATGTATCTAGAAATCAAGGACTGCTCCGTCCGGCCCTAGCCGTGTGAGGCTCACCAAAGCAGCAACTCCTTCTCGTTCATTCGCTGAGGCCCAGCTTGCAGGCCATTGTGATGCAGAGCTTCAGCATTTCAGTCAAGCGCTGCTCACGCTGATTTTATGCCACGTGCTTTCCCAAGGCTGACAACAAACAGCCAGGGGTCGGAAGCAAGGTGGCAGGGGTAGCAACTGGTGGCTTAGGGGTCGCAGTTGCGACCCCTGGCGTCCCCTAATTGACGTCCATGCTAACAATCCCTTAAGCCGGGATCTGAGGTAGCGTGGTGCCGGAAACAAACCTCTTTTGCTCTTTGTAGTATCATGCACACAAATGGCACTAAGAAGAATAAACACTTTTAACTAAGAGCATTTATTTGCAACAAGGTGAACCTGTTTATCAGCACATCTAAAATAACCACACAGAATATCATAAGAACAGCAAATAGGCACCTTGTGAACAGCGAAAATAAAACACACATTTCTAACATAGTTAAAATATAATTTAAATCGTAAAGGTGGTGTTCTCCTCAAAAGAAAAACCCACGATGCAGCAGCGTCCTTACTCCTGGCCTCAGCTTGTTATCTGCAACAGGTGTGATGTTGCATCTTCTTGGTGCACTAGCAGCAGTCAAGACCATCTCCTGCAGTATCTTGTATGATAATCTGGGCTAAGGACTTCTCCTGACATGTGGTCAAGTGGCAGCTCTTTCACACTATTTCTTATCAAAGATTGAAATTTCTGACATGAGTTCAGGAATTTCTGAAATAAGTTCAGAAATTTCTGACATAGAATATTTACATCAAGGTGTGTGTCAAAGACATATCCTGATGATCAAATAAGGTGAATGGACATCAATTCAGAGTACACTGTTTTGACTATTCATCTACATTTGCTCTTATTTGACCTTGACTTTGTGATTATAATACACTTGTCCCAGACTGATGATTCATCAGGTATTTATTCCTTGTCATTGCCTGAATTACTTGACACTTTCACAGTTCTTGGAAAGATAAGGTCAGACGACATCATCAAAAATGGCAGACAAGACAAAGATGCTACAGAAATAGAGAAGATGAAGAATAGGTCTGCCTAAAATGGAGTCAGGACCTACCTAAGATGGAGTTGGGCCTTCTGGACTTTACGTCAAAGGATGGTTTGCATTGGAATGTACTTCATCTGGTCTCCCACCTCCAATATAAGAAAGGTATCCCCCCACTGTAGGCATGTGTTTACAGAGTGATAACCCCAAAACTCTTCTGGGACCCTGGGCATCTTAAGGGTCACCTCATAGGCAAAAACCACTTGTCTATTAGCTGGCCACCAGAGTTTTGGGTATATGGACCTTCTTCAACCATTCAGACACTGGGGGTATACTGCCACCATTACTGCTGGAATGTGCTTACATTGCCTTGAGTTCCAGCTCCTTGAGAGTCCTCTGATGAGCCAGTTGCTCTAGAGCCAATTTCTCCTCCATTTAAAGCTTTGCCATCTACAGCTGAAACTCCCTCTCTGCCTTCATGTCCACCAGCTCCTCTTGGGACAAGCCTTGTGAAGACACCCTTGCACTCTGGCAGGGATTTCTAATTCAGGAGACAAGACATCCTCCTCCCCTATGTGCTGCATTTCAGGACCTGCATCCAGGCCCTGGTCTTGCGCCTCCATATCATCCTCCTCATCCCGATCCTCCATTGAAAAAATCCAATGTACTACATATCCCGTGTCTGAACAACAATCCATTCTCAAAAATGCTCTGTCTGTACAATAATACCTTGCAACATCTGTGAAAGATTGTTGTTCAGAGACCGGATATGTAGTAGCTTGGATTTTTCCACTTGGGATTTTTCACTTTGGTTTTATAACATGTGTTTGAAGGCCAGGTAACACTTTGGTTTGCACTTAGTAATGTGGTCACTGCTCTGGTGCTTGTATTGTTAGTAGGCGGTGCACACATTAGTTGGTTATATTGTTCTTGACTACTTTTAGTTTTATTGTTGTGTCTCATTAATTTGTTTTTATGTCAGTATTTACAGGTGTAATTCCTCTGTCAATGCTGGGTCCTGAGGATGGTCTTGCGGACCTATATTGCCATTTGAGACCGAAACGTCGACACTGCATCTTTCTTAACAGTATATGTTATACTTTATTTTGTATTTAAGTTCCATCGGATTATTTTGAATGTTATCCATTCAGTTGATGGATCCTTGGATTATTATAACCATTGTTTGTTAAGAAGATTGTTTGCGCTTCTCCAGATACCTGGAATTGATTAACACTAGGAGAACTAAGGGCCAGATGCAGCAAGCATTTTTCTCCTCGCAAACGGGCAGATTCACAGAATCGGCCCGTTTGCGATCGCAAAAAATGCTTTTGCAATGCATCAAACCCAATTTTGCGATTCGGTAACCTGTTACCGAATCGCAAAATGGGTTTGCGATTCGCTATTTGGAAGGGGCGTGTTTAGGGCGTCCCTTTCAAATAGCGAATCCTAACAGTATGCATGAATGTTTTGTGACCGTGAATGCGGTCGCAAAACATTCGCATATTACCACCTACTTCAAGTAGGTGGTAAGACATTCGCAAATGGGAAGGGGTCCCCAAGGGACCCCTTCCCCATTGTGAATGTTTGTGAAACCATTTGTAAGAGTAGGCAGTGGTCCCACGGACCACGGCCTGCTCTTAAAAAAATGAAAAGAAAACTTTTCATTTTTCTTTTTGTAAAGCATCTCATTTTCCTTTAAGGAAAACGGGCTGCTTTACAACAACAAAATGATTGCTTTATTTAAAAGCAATCACAGGCATGGTGGTCTGCTGATCTCAGCAGGCCACCATCTCTGTGATTTTTGCGATTCCTAGGGGGTCGCAAATTGCTACCTACCTCATTAATATTCATGCAGTAGGTCATTTGCGACCCCTTAGGAATCGCAGAAAGTGTACTGCACACTGTCATGCATGCCGTTTTGCGATTCCCTAATTGCGAATCGCAAAGATTCGCAATTAGGGAATCGCAAAACATTTTTTTTATGCATCTGGCCCTAAGAGATTCTGAAGTTGTGCCAGTTTGTATACTCTAATGAATGTACTACTTTGTGTTGTGATATATGAAGATAGACTATATGATTGTATAAAAGATTCGATGAATTATTGTTGGAATCAATAGAGTAAATGTGTACAAATATTAGATACTTTCTCTACTTCAATACGCTTGCATTTGATTCAACTAACTATATGCAATAGGATCACTTATGTGACCATAAAGTATTTATGCAGCACTTCAAACAGAAATAAAGTGAAAACACAACACAAGAAAGATCCCACGCAAATTTTGAAAAATAGAGTAAAATTGTGTACATTATTTGAGACAAAAATGACAAAAATCAAATCAGTAGAACCGGTAGGTTTGCAAATTTTTAGATTTAAGTGAAAATAGTGCCTAAAAGCACAAAGCACCAACTGTGGTTATCTGGTTGCAGTGGAGTAGGACAAAGTTATAAGATCAGGCCAAACGCGATGGAACGTGGGCCGGATACAGAGACCAACTTAGCCTCGCTGAACAAAGTACCTTAAAGCCTGGTAGCAGAGTGTTGCGAGATCCGGTGTTGAGGATGAGCCGCACAGCTGTGTTTCTGAGGAAGCTGAGGGGCTGTAATGTGGAGTCCTGTGTCGTCATTGAGGAGGCCATCGATGAGGAGCATGCAATGCAAAGCCCTGTGTTTAGGATGCATTGTGCAGCCGAGGTTCAGATGAAGCTGCAGGTCTGCAATGCGAAGTCCTGCATCAAGGATGTGTTGCGCAGCAGCGTTTTCGAGAAAGCTGTGGGCTGTGATGCCAGACCCTTCATCAGGGATGCACCACACAGGGAAAATTTTGATACGGGTGTGAGGAGATGCATCTCGTTGCTTTAGTTCTACTCAAAGAACCACAGCTGGGCTGGCAGAGTACCTTCAAGCCCACTTCCAAGTGTTCAGGAGTGGGGTGGCACCACTTGTGGGCAAGACCCACAACAGATAGAGTCCAAGTGCTGTATTCAAGTTGGTTGGAGCCTTCTCTGTCCCTGAGGGTCTGATCAGGAGGCCAGCCAACTAGACTTTGGTGTTACGCAGGTGGTCCTGGGTTCAAGATGCAGGTCCAGTCCTTCTCACTCGAGCAGCAGGGCAACGGAGTAGCAGTCCACCCTGCAGAGCAGCACAGCTGTCCTTCTGAATCTTCCACTGGTCCAAGGGTTGGGTCTGAGGGTCCAAATATTATACATGGTGCCAGCTTCGAAGTAGGAGAATGTCCTGGAGGTTTCCAGCCCCAGAGGTGTTTGGAATTTCCTGCCTCCCTGCCCTGGCCCCAGCTTATCAGGGGGCACACAAGACTAGCGTTAAACCCTTTGTGAGTGTGCTCATTCAGAGACTTTGTGGTGTGCAAGTGTGGTAGGTGACAGCTCCTCTCCCTCATCAAGTCAGAGATGGCCCATCATGCCAATACCTATTCCCCCATTGTCTCGTGGTCTTGAAGCAATACACAAAGACCAACTGCCATCTACACCTAGTCATGTGACCCAGGAAACAGGATGCAGGCACCAAATTGTTAGGACAAGAAAATGGCGACTTTCTAACAGTGGCATTTTCAGAATTGTGACTTAAAATCCAACTTTACCATTAACAAGGGTTTTAAATTACAATTTTTTAGACACCAAACGCACCATTCCTACTTGATCCCAGTTGAATCTTATCACTTAATATATGTAATAAGGGAACAGAACGTTATCCTATGGGGGAGGTAAGCCTTGCAGTAGTAAAAAACAAGCTTTTCACTACCAGGACATGTAAAAGTTGAAAGTATATGTCCAACTTTTTAAATTCACTGCACCCTGCCCTATAGGTTGTTTAGGGCTTAATCTAGGGGTGACATATATATTGAAAAGGAAGGCTTAGGCCTAGCAAAGTGTTTATTTTGCAAGGTTGAAATAACGGTTTAAACTGCACACACAGGCTGCAATAGCAGGCCTCAGACATGTTTAAAGGGCTTATAAACTGATTGGCACAATAAGTGCTGCAGGCCCTCTGGTAGCATTTAATTTACAGGCCCTGGATACAAGTAGTACCCCTTTACTAGGGACTTGCAAGTAAATTAAATGTGCCAATTGGGTGTAAGCCAATTTCACCATGTTTAAGAGCGAAAGCACAAGCACTTTAGCACTGGTTAGCAGTGGTAAAGTGCCTAGTGTCCCAAACCCCAACAAAAATGGGTTAAAAAAACGGAGGGTGAAGGCAAAAATGTTCGAGGACTTTGTTGCAGAAAGGACAAGTCCAACAGCAGGTTTTCCCCATCACCATTTGTATGTTTGATGTACCACCCTTGCTGGCAAGTGTATGCTCAGACACGGGTCCCGTGCTAACTGTGCCACAGGAACCAAGCTATACTTGGCAGATGTGCCATTATCAGGGCAAAACTGGTTTGCTTGTGTTCTGATTCGGTGAGGACCTATCCTGGCAGTTTGGGCTGAACTGTTCCCATGAGGAACAGGGCAAGGCTGATTTGCATATGGCTGGGCCCAAACTGAGATGGCATGGTGAGCAAATGAATGATGGGTTGGCATGCTACCCCAAACAATTGCCAGTGGTTAGACAAATTGCAAGCATTCCCCCATCACATTTTGTGTGCTTGATGTACCGCCGTATGTGGCAAGAGTATGCCAACACGTGGGTCCCATGCTCACTGTGCCAGCAGAACCAAGCTATACCTGGCTGATGAGCCCTTAAAATAGTGAAACTGGTCCTAGGTTGCTTGTGTTCTAGTTTGGTGAGGACCAGGCCACGGCTGGACTGTTCCCATGAGGAGCAGGGTCAAGTAGGGAAGCTATTGACAGCGGTTAGACAAATTGCAAGCCTTCCCCATCACCTTTTGTGTGTTTGGTGTTCCGCCGTAAGTGGCAAGGGTATGCGCAGACTGAGGTCCGTGCTCACTGTGCCACTGGAGCCATGCTATAACTGACTTGTAAGCCTTTATCAGGGCAAATTATAGACTGCCTACTGAATTACTTAATTTGCTCAAAGGAGGTGTATCAGAACTGCTTCATGAAAGAAGGAAACAAAAAATAGGGACTTGACTTTTCCCAGAAAGAGGGAAGCCCACAGCTAACAGAAAAATTCAAGTAGATCTGCTTCTAATTGGTAAGTGGTGGGCCCTCGTTAACTATTGGCAACAATGGCACCTACGAAAAACAAGGAATCTAAGACCCCATCAATCAAAGAGGCCTTCTACTCACAAAAATTGGATCAATCTATTGTAGCACCAATCTAAGACCCTTTGGAAGAAATCACACAGTCATCGCTCATCCCTGGAGAGATGCAAGCACCATCGACTAAAGGTGATATACAGCTTCTTATTCAAGAATAAAAATAAAAAAATGACCTCACTCTGGCATGATATAGCAAAGTCCTTTTCCGAGTTGGATCATCATATACAATAAATAGAATCCAGAGTGGATCTCTTAGAATCCATTGGGGCAGAGCAAGCTCATGAGCAGAATACCCCTTTTCAACAAAAAAGCCCAGCAGGAACTCTCACAACAGACCTTCGAAGACAAAGAAGATGACTGTGAAAAACAGAAGAATGCACTGACAATGGAATGAGGCAGAAACAGAGATCTGCATCAAGCATGAGAGAAGCAAGGTCTTAAGAAGAATTGAGAGAAAAAGACATACAAAAGACTTCTTCTGAAGACGACTGACTGTGACTTCCAGAATTTCCTTGTTAATTGAATACTCTTGGATTCTTAAAACCTGAGGTCTTGAAGTGCAGATAAGGTTCCCTAATTGCTTAGAACTGTACTTTTTTCTCTATTACACAGGCATGGCCTTTTACATAATGAAACAAACATTGAGTGTTCAATTGAAGCGACTACTTGATTTAAACATTTGTCAATTGTGCCCTATTATATCTAACATGCAGAGAATAGCTTTCTGGTAGCCGTTCCTCATACCATCTGTAGCCAAGATTTTTAGGTTTATATACTTATATGTTTTATACCTACCTTATCCCCAAGTTTGTAAGATCACTATCCTCATTTTCCCTGTATTATTAGTCAAGTGCAGAGACAAATTTTTCTAGAAGAACGAAACTGAGTCACACACGGAGACTTCAGCACTTGTTGGAATTACATCGGTAGAAGCTGTTAGTAAGATTTGAAAATGAGAGGCTATCTAGACACATAACTTGTTAAACACTCTTGAAATTGCTTGGTTCAATTACGCAGATTACATTCAACCCTATACTGATTACATTAGCACTCAAAAGTCCCCATAAAGAGTAAAGGAATGGTAATTTCACACATAAAAATTGGTAAAATTTCACAAAAATATCAGCACACAGATATGAAGAAGGTACATTTTGATCTCTAAAGGGGATTTAGTGGGTAATCTAACATCTTTGGTTTGTATCTGTGACCCAAATTCAAATAAAGAACCATTTACCAAGAACCCATACCCGCTGATTGCAATCAATAAAGAGAGTATTCTGATTATGAGAGTAGATATCAATGTAGCCTTAAGTCATGCAGAAGACCAGTCAGGGTTATCCAGAGAATCAATTCCCCTACCTCATCAGTAGTAAACGGATTGAGTGGCCTACACCTGATCGATATATGGAGGTCACAACACTCAGTAGAGTAAGACTCTACTTTCTATTCATAGATACATAGAACCTCATCAAGAGTAGACCTCATTCTTATCCAATTCACAGCACTCAATCTAGTCATACCTAGTTTGATAGGAAGCCAGTTGCTATCGGACCACCCTCCTGTGACAATCATGTATAATATATCAATAGAAAAGAAATTCCCCTGAAATAGTGGTGCCTGAATGAAATCTCTTTTAAAGACCCCACCTTGAGACATGCTATCAGAGAAGCCTTATAGAACCATTTTTTGTGAAAATAACTGTGAAGATATCACATAGTAAACCAGATGTGATGTGAAAGCAGCTGTTAGGGAAGAAATTATTATACATTTCACAACATATTTGTCCGCTGAAATAAGGCAAACAAAGAGAACTGCAACAGCCTATAAAGCAATCAAAAACAGACCATGAACGCACATGCTTTCGTAGGACGCACAAAGAACAATACAATACCAGAGGGGATCTTGAGCAAATCCTACCACACGAAACAGCAGATAAAAAGCTTTGAACTAAGCAGATAAATTATGAGAGATTTGAAAAAAGCAGACGGGTGTTTGTTAAAAATAATAGAGAAATGCAACACAATTTAACAAATACAAAAGATTAAGAGATAACTGTTCCTAGGTTGCTTATGTTCTGGTTCAGGAAGGACCTTCCCAGAAATACCCCTTGATTTGCTAGAAATTCTAGAGGAACTCATAATACCGTTCATGGTGTTAGAGGTTATCAAAAAATTGACAAATTATAAACCCCGAAGAACCTCTGGCACAAGTATTTAATTATTTCCTAGAAACAGGAGAAATCCCGGGACTATGATGATGTCCGAAACCACACTGATATTGAAACTCCAAAATGACCCAAGAGCCAGCAAATCTTACAGATCTATAGCTCTACTGAATACAAATATTATGAAATACATGAGTGTAAATGTGAACAAGAACTACATTATAGATGCTAATATAGAAACATTTGTGCACACATTACATAAATCTTTCTCGTTTCTACAGTAAATACATTTTAATAGTGTGAGGATGGTTTATCAATCACCTAAAGAGTACATTTCATTTTCATAATTTTAAGGCACACATATGGGCTTATATACGAGAGCCCTGCATCACATTGTAAAGTAGTATATGCATGACGCAAGGCTCTGTATTTGATTTATGAAGTCATGGAAAGCCACCTTGCATGGCTTTGAGTGGCCTCATAAATCTTGATTAAGGTGATGCACCGCAATCGCTGTGTCGTCTTTCTCTGTGCTTGGGAGGCGTTTGATGGGCATTGCAGTGGGTTTTCCCACACAACTCCCATGGATTTTGACAGTGACCCAGATTTACACAATCATTCCGCAGCACGCATAGAAAGAGGAAAATGCCTCTCAGGATTGTTTTTTTGCAGGAAATTGTCCTTTACTGCACAAAAACAATCCAACATGCTACAGAGACACCCTTGCACCATGGTTCAAGGGTGCCTACGTAGGCACTAGGCTGCTGAAATGGTACCAGCGCAGGGAGAAAGGACAGGAATGCACTGTATTGCATAAATACGGTGCATTCCTACCCTTTCATTTTGATGTGGGGCAGCGCAGCAAGATGACTTGCTGCGCTGCCCGATGTCAAAGTCCCATAGCATTTAAATCTCTAGTTCTACAGTGAATGCACTTCCATACTGAATGCAAGTGCAAAACTTTACATTAGTAACATTAGAACACACAGAGTATATAGTGCTAAGTGCATGTATATATTGCATATTTGTGAAGGGTGGAGCCAAAATTACGCTACTCCAAGCCCCCTCTGATGGTGAATCAAGCCATCACATCAAGATATAGATCTCTTATCACATTGACTAATTATATTCTAGTGGTTTTCATCATCTTTTGTCTGGTTTCCTCCACATACTTCATTTCATCATAGTATTTGCTTCGTCTGTATCTCTAGTTCTATGTCTGCTTTCTTTATCTTTACTCCTCTCTTCACCTGTGCACTTTGGTATCCCTTACGAATTACAAACAGGAGCAATCCACAAAGAGTCATTATCACCAAGGGTCTCTAGATACTTCTAACAATTCCACTTTCTAGGATTCCAAACCATCTGCTTACAGCAGTTAATCCTTTCCCAATTGCGTCCCATGCACCTGTTGCTTCCAACTCTTTCAAATCTTTCTTCATGTCAGTAATGTTCTTAATACATTTCTTCAAATCATTGATCTTATCAGGAATGTAAGTACAGCATTGCTGAACCTTTAACATCCTTCAGACTTCGTCCTCCTTTGTGAGAAGGACATCTAATGCAAGTCTGTTCTGCAAAACCATAGATCTACCAGCTACCATCTCAGTATCTAGAACTAAAATGCTCTGGCCGTATTAGTAGACAACTTATCGACCACAGTGGAAAGCTTCCTAATCTTATGCAATATTAGGGTCACTCCTGTAGATGAAATATTTTTATTTTTTATTTTTATTTTTAAATACCGAGAAACGTTTTATAAGTTATACAGAATAAAAGCAACCATATACAAGTATCATGGATAAGACAATATAGTTACATATCATTCATAAATTAGCAATAAGAAAATAGCGATAAGAACATCATAAATAAATACATTTCATCCTTATTTGTAATAAGTTATATATCAGTCTCTACCTATGAAGAGCTGGTAATAGCTGCCAGACGATAAATCCTAGATGTAACTAGCAGCCCTTCCGGTGCTGACTGGCTATCATTTAAAACAGTGTTCTCCATTGGTAAATCGGAGCTAAGATGATTATAGGTGGTCAGCAAGCAAATTGATTACACAATTGGTGTTGTTCTTTCAATCCATAATAGGAGACCAAATTCTTTTCCCCAACTTCCTAGCCTGTCTGCCCCTACATTTATACAATGCCATCTCTTGATTATAGATGCCCAACAACTGGGCAAGCCAGGCCTGAAACAGCAGGGGCTCCGGATCTTTCCATCTGGCAGCAATTAATATTCTGGCAACAGCTACTGATACAAACATAAAATACATCTGTGTGGTACCCATACCGCTGTTGCTATCATGTCCTAGAATCATCAATGTTGGAAAAAGATTGATCTTGTACCCCAATAATCCTGCCCAAAAGAGCTCCAGCCCATTCTTAAGAGGGAGTAACCTGACGCAGTCATAAAACATATGCACCAGCGTGGCTGGGCCTTTCCCGCACCTAGGACACTTATCATCTGTTCTTTTGCCCCACTCAAACAACTTGGCAGGGGTAAAGTACAGATTAAATAGTGTTTTGTAATGCTGAGCCTAAAGGCTTGTTGACAAGAAGATCTTTGCAGCTAATGCTATTGCCTTGTCTGAATCGACATCCTGGTCTCCTAGCTTCCTCGCCTAGTTTGCCTCTGTCTTCTCATGGTCATCCAGAAAACTGTCCAGCAGCATACTATAGATATTTCTAATTTTACAGTTGGCCTAAACAATTACCTCTCTAGGGATATAGCCGTGCTAAAACAGTTGAGGTATTCCCTAATTTGCACGTATTTAAAATAATGATTGGGATGTCAAACCCTTGCTGCAAATGGGTAAAAGGACATATCTGGTCAAGGAGAAAGAGATTCCCTATTACTATCAGTCCAAGCTGCTCCCACTGTCTTCCTATTACATCGAAAAATAGAAGCGGGAAAAAGGAGGAACGCCACAGTGGTGTATATCTGTTATATTTCGGAACCTTCATAGCTTTGCGACCCTTGCTCCATACTTTCCAAGCATTAAGTACTATCTTGAACCGAACTTTTTATAATTGCTAGGCTCCAGCTGTCACAGCAAGAGTCCCTCAGCCTTTCTCCCTAGAGCTAACTCATACATTATAGGAAGGACACTATGACTTTCCTGATCTGTCCTTTCACCATTATCTATAGTAAATAAAATTTGCATTTGCTGTAATAGTGTTGCCCAGTAATAAAACGTAATATTAGGAAGTGACAGCCCACCCCGTCCCTGTGAGAGAGACAGATACTTTAGCGATTGTCTCACCTTCCCAAATTGCCAAATAAAAATTATAAAAATGGACTCAAGAGTTTTCAGTATTGCTTCATCTACTGCCACTGGTAGCGACCGAAAGAGATAGAGAATTTTGGGAAGCATTGTCATTTTCAAGACATTGCCCCTACCAATGGTTGTTAAATGAAGCCCCTTTATGCATTTCAAGTCTGTAGATATTTTTTTAACCAGGGGATTAAAGTTGATCCTACCTATCGTGTCTACCTTGGGACTAATGCGAATACCAAGATACACAGCTGTGTCCACCCGCCTTAGATCTTGAAAAAAAATAATGTCTGTGCAGATAACTTGCATTTTCCCTTTATTCAAAGTGTAGCCTGAGGTTTGACCAAACTGTGGAGCCACAACTTTGATTTTCCCGACTGTTCCTTCAGGGTTAGTGGTGGTAATAGCAACGTCATCGGCGTATGCAAGCACCTTAGTTTCGTATCCTCCGCAGGTGATCGGTTTTATCCCCTGGCTATTCAAAATCTTTTCATTTAGTGGGTTTATATAAAGGGCAAACAAAATGGGAGAGTAAGGACACCCCTGCCTGGTCCCCCTTGACACGTTTATGATCTCTGACTTTTCCCCCAGAAGCTGGAGCCATGCATATGGTTTGGAATACATAGCTTTAATAGCAGTGATCATTCGGGGGCCAAAACCCTTTAATTCAAGTATCCCCCACAGGAACCCCCATGCCACCCAATCAAAAGCCTTCTCGGCATCCGGGAGGACCATAGCCATCTGTCCCCCTGTTTCGGGTGTGATATTAAATAGGGTTATAGCCCTCTTTATATGGTCCGTTGTTCCTCTGCCTGGTATGAAATCATGCTGCCAGGGTGACAACAGATGGGCTATGACTCTCCGCAGCCGGCAAGCCAGAATTTTAGAGTATATCTTAGTGTCATAGTTTATCAGTGTTATCGGCCTATACAAGGCCGGGTTGTCCAGGGGTTTGTCCTTCTTGGGGAATATAATGATATCAGTGCCTTCCCAGGACTCAGGTGGGAACCCATTATGTTGTACCCCCAGGAACAAGTCTAATAAAATAGGGGCTAGCTGAGGTTGGAATATCTTATGAAATTCGAGAGGTATTTTATCAGGGCCAGCAGCTTTCCCTGAAGGAAGATAATTTAAAGCTGCTAGAACTCGAGTGTTATATCCTCTTCCAGCTCATTCTTGGCGGTTTAATCTAAAATGGCCCCAAGATCTGCCTCTGACACTACTCGAGAGATATCCAAGGGTACCCTGATATTTCCTTTATATAATGCCTGATAAAATGTGTGAATAAGTTCTTCCGTCCTTTCTAATAGAGGTTATCATACTTCTAGCTGCTTTCTGTCAAGTGCACAGCGCAAGCCTTTCCCCCACAGATTCTCCGTACTCATATGACTCGTTCTTATGAGTTTGGAATTCTTCAGCTGACCTTTGGGTTAGCCAGTTGCTAATCTCTGCTTTTAAGGTGATCATTTTAAGCTGGGTTTGTGCCACCCCTTGCCCCGTGCAATATGAATCACCTGTTCTTGCTCGGCCTTAGCCAATTCCCTCAGCAACCTCTCGTTCTCAGCCTGGTGCTGTCTTCTCTCATGGGCAACATAGCTAATAATCTCGCCCCTCAAAGCTGCCTTGAAGGCATCCTAACTGTACCTCGAGAAGCACTATACCTAATATTCCTATAGATGGAATCATGACAGCAAAGAAGTCTCCCACAATTTCACTAGCACCCCTTTTAGTTCTCACATATTCTTCCCCTGTAGGGAATGGTAGATTTTTGGAAAAACCATCCCCATATAAAATGTTCCATACCATCTCCTGGGTAATCTGTAATAAGCATTCTTCCCACAGATATAGTAAACTGCAGGAATAACAGGATCGTCACCATCTAAATATAGTCCCCAATTTCCACGGGTTTCAAAAGTGTGATCACATTCACTCCTGTCTACAAAGTATCTAAATAA
The DNA here is from genome assembly GCA_963921515.1 of Calotriton arnoldi. Lineage (NCBI taxonomy): Eukaryota > Metazoa > Chordata > Amphibia > Caudata > Salamandridae > Calotriton > Calotriton arnoldi. The sequence goes on from CAWUFW010025363.1 coordinate 44,570, forward strand.
GATTTACTATTATATACACATAATTTCCAATAAGTTTGCCAATCTAATGCTAATGCGGCTATGTTCCCAGCTACCTCATGCTCAAGCTCTTCTTTGGCTCATGTTGGCGCATTTGTATGATTTGCTGCTCTAGCCATCATATTTCTTCTCCTGTCTTCTACTGAATCAATAAAGTTCTTCTCAACATCTGTTAGTAGGTTCCATAACTTCTCTAAAACTCAGACCATTGGGTGGAAAGTAGCAGCAGCAGAATCCTTTCTGTCGGTTTCCACCTGTGCAAAACAGCAAAACAAAGATCAAGTGTTGTGCAGCAAGAGTATGTACAAAGATGTTCGGGAGACTTCCTTAGCTCTACTCCCTGTTCTTCTTAATGACAACCTTACACCTTCAGCAGACTCAGGCCTAGGTACTCTTCTTTCTTCCCTACAAAGTCTGTTTAAATGTATCTAATAAATGTGCATTTCAAACTCCCTAATGATCACATCCAAGATAAATTGACTCAGTCTGTTTAGGGTCAATGCAATTTCAAAACTCAGCTCAGCCATAAAGTTCAGTTCAAGGAGACTTAGTTGGATTCAAATTGTTATAACAATAAGTCCAAAATTTAAAAGCAAGGTATGTCCATTCAGGTGAGGAATGTGTCACCCCTCGCTAAGATTGTAGAGCCTTATGGTTTGAAATAATCTCTTATGCTGATGACACCCAGTTGATGTTCACATTTGAGTCAGATATGCCCGCTACAAAAAGCGCTTTGCTATGGGTATGTTAGCCATTTCTAACTGGATGAATGATAATTATCTACAACTAAAAGTAGATAAGATGGAGATTGTGCTGCCTGGCAAGGCCACCTCTCTGTAGTCCGATGAGTGGTGGCCCCTCCAACTAGGCTCAAGCCCTGTGGCCAAACAATCTGTGAAGAACCTTGGTATAAAAATAGACCAAGCCCTCACGATTTAAGATCATATTTTGGCTACCACTGGACTATGCTATCAGAATATGCATCTTCTGTGCAGAATATTTCCTTATCTTCCCATATCTGCCAGAACAACGCTAGTACAAGCCCTGGTAGTAAGCAGATTAGACTACGGCAATGCTCTACTGGCGGCAGCAAATGAGACGTTGGTAGCCAAACTATAGGTAGTCCAAAACACAGCAGCCAGGCTCGTTCTCAATCTTCCTCCTGGCACTCCATCTGCCCCTTTGTTAATGGATCTACACTAGCTGACAGTGGAAAAAAGGAGCATTTTTAAGATCTGCTGTCTTGCATATAGCACTCTAAGGGGAAAAGGCCCCAGCTATCTGCAATTGAGAATTAACCCTTACATACCCAGCAGAAGCTTAAGATCCTGTGATAAAGCCCTGCTGAGTGTCCCCCGCATCCGTCTAACTAGATGTGGGGGAGAGCTTTCTCTTACTTGGCCTCCTCCTATTGGAATAAGCTACCGCTGCATGT
>CAWUFW010025364.1:0-46018 GCA_963921515.1 Calotriton arnoldi
TATTTTCCCGCAATAGACGGTTATATGAAAACTTGCGTTAACCTATTTTGGCGATGTTTATCGCACGTTCTTGAGAATATCCCCCTAAGGTTGTAAGATGTTATGCCCATGTGAGAAATGTGTGTAGTGTAGTTTAGAAACTTATGGAGCATTGTCCAGACTGTCTGACAGAAAGCATCTTTACAGTCACAAATGTATAATTGTCAAACTCTTGACTTAAAATTGTGCATCATATGAATTCTTTGAGAGGGCAATGCCATTAAGTTGAAGGGAAAAATGTCATAGGTGTAGGGTTTTGAATGACTTCAAGTCTACAAACCCTAAAGGACAGAGTCACAATCATTGTATGATGTCATCAGTGATGTTATTAATAATGACATTTGAGGTGTCACAAGTGATGCCATCAATGATGTCATTTAACATGTCTTGAGTGATACAATATGTGAGTGCATGAGCAGTGCATGGCGGGGGCACAATCTATAGTTAGCTCAGTAAACTTTAACTGGTGAATATATATATTTATTTATATACATACATACATATGTTGTTTTCACACACACTCTTTAAAAAAAATAAGACACAAAAACGTGTATATATATATATTATATAAATATATACACATATACATATATATATATATATTCACTGAAAAAACCATAGGTTTCAGGGGCGTTATAGTTAGTTGGACATTTCACTCGTACAAAACCATAGAAATTCCCCCGTTATAGTTAGTTCAGCTAACTATAACTCGCGTCGCCCGCAATGCACTGCTGATGACGTCACATATTACATCACTCATGACATGGTCAGTGACATCACTCATGACATCACTGATGACATCTCAAATGACATCACTGATGACATCACTGATGACATCATCCTTGTGATAGAGTGGCAGACCTCCTCTCACCCTAATATAACCTTTGATACACACACTCAAAAATACAAACTAACATTTTCAAAACAATGGACATACCAATACCAGTTACAACACACCTATTCAGTAATTCCAAGATCTACACACACATCCACTCATTCACCAACAGTCCCTATACAGTCACTCATACATGTACTCACTCATCATATGTACTCATACACCTATACATCCTGTTACACACCGCCACTCATCCATAGAGTTACTCACACACATAGTCACACATGCAAACAAAGTATCAAACATCCATTTTCTTGCATATACAGTTACACACACACTACCACACTTACTTCTACAGAAACTTACACATACTTACTCTCTTAAACAATCACTTATAGAAACACCTACTTATTTGTACAGGAACTCTTCCAATCTCTCACTCTCACATATACTCACTTATATACACCAATACTCACATATACTAGTTTAAAACATATGTAGTTACTCATAAAGACACTATTGAGACAGTCATTCACTCACTAACACACCCATACACATACTCATCCACCTATACAGTCCTGCACACATGCTGTCTTCAACACATACAAACAGTGAGTCACTCATTCATGCATCTATGCACTAAGTAATACCCCCACCGAACCATACAGACACTCAGACACTCATACTGATACTCAAAAAACCAACTAATAACCCATATAGACACTCATGTAGCTACTCACCAACCCATGCAGCCACTTATACACAAAGTGAGAGACTGATACAGATATTTTCATATTTAAACATTACTCACTAACCCATGTATTCACTAAGATACACTTAGTCAGTTATACAATCAATTTTACAAAAAAATCATCCATTTAGACACTTAAATACCCATTTATTCTTCCATCGACCTTGAGATATACATATATAAAACATATTTAATTTTCAGAAAAACACACATTCACTGGATGATGTCATCAGTGATGTCATCAGTGATGTCATTTGAGATGTCATCAGTGATGTCATGAGTGATGTCACTGACCATGTCATGAGTGATGTAATATGTGACGTCATCAGCAGTGCATTGCGGGCGCGCGAGTTATAGTTAGCTGAACTAACTATAACGGGGGAATTTCTATGGTTTTGTACGAGTGAAATGTCCAACTAACTATAACGCCCCTGAAACCTATGGTTTTTTCAGTGAATTTCTAAGGTTTTTTAAATGCTAATTTCTAACTATAACGTGCCTGAAACCTATGGTTTTTTCAGTGAATTTCTAAGGTTTTTTAAATGCTAATTTCTAACTATAACGTGCCTGAAACCTATGGTTTTTTCAGTGAATATATATATATTTATTATACTATGTATACATGTGAAAATGTCTCGGTCCCCTGTTTGCCTCGGTGGCACGGAAAAAATGGGTGGAACTGACGTCAGCACGCCGACGAGGTCCTCTTATGGCTCCGATGATGTCATACGGTGTCGCGAGCGGAGCCGTGCTATTATGACGTCCTCGTTGACGTGGGAGAGCTAGGAAAGAATTTCCGTGGAATGCTGGTGCAGGGGATAGTCACCTAAGTGTTCAGGCTAGTCCTTTGGGAGCAACTGTTTATGTTGCCACTCCAGAAATCGAAACCAGTGATCCGAGGGCAGAGGCCCTGCAGATGGCACACGAGGTGGGGTGCCCAGTCGTGTGCACCGGTGGGGCAGCGAAGTGACAAGCACCACAACCCACAAAAAAGGTAACGAGGGCACTGAATAACACAGGATCTTCTCTTTGTATCTGGCAGGAACAACGAAGTTAAAATGCCCTAGTACCAAAATGTAGAATTAGTGCTACAATGGTCTTCAAGAGGACCTGCGATGCCGCTTCTGCCTCCCGTACCCTGGAGGTGGCACATGGGTCACGCGGTATGGTCATACTGCGGTGGGACGCACACTCGTTGACCTCTCATGGCACTGCTCCACACTTCAGGGAGGACGCTTTCCATTAGCTATGTTTTCTGATGACATGTCGCGCCGGCCCCGTCCAACAACAGAACTCCTTTAGATCCAAACAGACTCTTCCACTCTCTCACCGGAAGTGAAACCAGGCCACGCGGACACTTTCACAATACAACAGCCGGGAATGCACTTTTCGGTAAAAAACCACATTCCTTCCTCCTAATTAATCAAATAAACGTCTCACTGAAGAACAGGGGCCAGCTTCGATCGGTAAACAGCCGTTACAACGACTTTTTACTTTGCGATACCATTACAACGCATGCATTACCACGCATGCGTTGAACATCACAAAGTCATTACTACGCATTTTTTTAGAACGCATGGTCATTTACCACGCATGCCTTTACAACGAATTTTGTTGTAAAGGTATGTATGGTAAATGACCATGCGTTCTAAAAAACATGTAGACGATCCATGTCGTTGTAAGGAAACAGAGGCTGTTCTGTTTCCTCACAACGACGTGCACCACCCCTCAGAGACGAAGTGAAGCAGGAACCACGAGGAGAGAGGAACCACGAGAAGTGAGAGGTAAGGGGGATTGGGCATGGGGTGGGGGTTTCTTTTCTAGGGTTTAGGGTAGTGCAGTGGTGTAGGGGGTCATGCTGGGGGTAGTGTTTTAGGGTTTAGGGTAGTGCAGTAGTGTAGGGGGTCATGCTGGGGGTAGTGTTTTAGGGTTTAGGGTAGTGCAGTGGTGTATGGGTAGTGTAGGGGGTCATGCTGGGGTAGTGTTTTAGGGTTTAGGGTAGTGCAGTGGTGTTTGAGTAGTGTAGGGGTCATGCTGGTGGTAGTGTTTTAGGGTTTAGGGTAGTGCAGTGGTGTTTGTGTAGTGTAGGGGGTCATGCTGGGGGTAGTGTTTTATGGTTTAGGGTAGTGCAGTTGTGTTTGGGTAGTGTACGGGGTCGTGCTGGGGGTAGATTTAGGGTTTAGGGTAGTGCAGTGGTGTTTGGGTAGTGTAGGGAGTCGTGCTGGGCGTAGTGTTTTAGGGTTTAGGGTAGTGCAGTGGTGTTTGTGTAGTGTAGGGGTTGTGCTGGGGGTAGTGTTTTAGGGTTTATGTTAGTGCAGTGGTGTTTGGGTAGTGTAGGGGGTAGTGCTGGGGTAGTGTTTTAGGGTTTAGGGTAGTGCAGTGGTGTTTGTGTAGTGTAGGGGTAGTGCTGGGGGTAGTGTTTTAGGGTTTAGGGTAGTGCAAAGGTGTTTGGGTAGTGTAGGGGTTCATGCTGGGGGTAGTGTTTTAGGGTTTAGGGTATGGCAGTGGTGTTTGGGTAGTGTAGGGGGTCGTGCTGGGGGTCGATTTAGGGTTTAGGGTAGTGCAGTGGTGTTTGTGTTGTGAGGGGGTCGTGCTGGGGGTCGTGTTTTAGGGTTTAGGGTCGTGCAGTGGTGTTTGGGTAGTGTAGGGGGTCGTGCTGGGGGTAGTGTTTTTGAGTTTAGGGTAGTGCAGTTGTGTTTGGGTAGTGAAGGGGGTCGTGCTGGGGGTAGTGTTTTAGGGATAGGGTAGTGCAGTTGTGTTTCGGTAGTGAAGGGGTCGTGCTGGGGGTAGTGTTTTAGGGTTTAGGGTAGTGCAGTGGTGTTTGTGTAGTGTAGGGGGTCATGCTGGTGGTAGATTTAGGGTTTAGGGTAGTGCAGTGGTGTTTGTGTAGTGTAGGGGGTCGTGCTGGGGGTAGTGTTTTAGGGTTTAAGGCAGTGCAGTGGTGTTTGTGTAGTGAAGGGGTCATGCTGGGGATAGTGTTTTAGGGTTTAGGGTAGTGCAGTGGTGTTTGTGTAGTGTAGGGGGTTGTGCTGTGGGTAGATTTCGGATTTAGGGTAGTGCAGTGGTGTTTGGGTAGTGTAGGGAGTCGTGCTGGTGGTAGTGGTTTAGGGTTTAGGGTAGTGCAGTTATGTTTGGGTAGTGGAGGGGGTAGTGTTTTAGGGCTTAGGGTAGTGCGCCCAACCAGCCACAATATCCGTGGACAAAGGGGATCCTGACTCTTTGGAACGCTCCGTCAATTGAATAATTTGGGTCAAGGGCCCTACCACGTCCAAGACCTATCAATTCCTTTCTTGGGAGCCCTCATATACTTGGAGAAAAAGGTACATAGTTTCTCATCAATTTCAGGCTTGTGTGCCACCTTCCCCTTCAATGAGGGCCTGGGGCATTCTCCCCTCATCCTATTCCTGACCTCCCTTTCAAGGGGTTGATGGATTTTCCCCACCACATACTCTGCCACTTTGGCGTCAGGTGTCCACTCCGCTGACCTAGGATGGTAAATTTGGGTAGGCTCGAACATGTCCGAGTGGACCCCATCCCCAACCGGAGACTGAGAGGAGGGGGACTCTGGACGCCAGGGACGCCCGAGTCCTTATCCTCATCGGAGGAGAAATCGTCCTCCGATACACCCTCTCCCTCTAAGGAAACCCGCCGTCGGGGTCTACAATAGTGGTGACAGTGTCGCAATTTTCTCCGGGCCCCTCCTCCTCCCGGCAGGGTGCATGTTTTAGCGTTCGCGCACTCATGAGGAAGGTCTCCGTAAGTTTATCAAATCCTTCCAAGTGCCCAGCGTTATGCTTAACAGCCCTTTTATTCCCCATCTGGGAGCTACTGGGACCCGCCACCACCAGATCTGGGTCACTGAACACCCCAGGGATGCTTTTCGCCAGCTTATCAACCTGACCCCTAAGAGGAGCCAGCGCCCTAGAAATAGCCAGAGAGAGGGCTTGGTCCACTGCTGGAGGGAGAAGTTGGGGGCCATTCCTCCTCCACTTCCTGGTAGGAGGAGTAAAAATGGTCTTCTGGAGAAGACATGATAGCAGAGGGTGTGAGCACAGAACAAATGCCCTTAAAATCCTTAAGGCAGCCCCCTCGCCGGTGCTCCAACAGCTGGGCTTTCCCCGAAGCTGTTATAAGAATAGACTGAGGCGCAATACCAATTACCACCACCAGGTGGCGCTGGTCACTAACGTGGCCGTGTGGGGAAATCACCGCGTAGCGGTGTCAAAATTAGGCGAGGGTTGGTTGGGAATCAAGCGGACACTAAAGGGGTGACCGGATTACCAAACGCGCGTAAAGACCAGCGGGAGCGCTCGACGGAGCTGCCTCGCTCGGACCAGACGCGCCTGACAGGATCTCACTGCGCGCAGAGCACACAGCGGGAGAAACTGCGAGGGGGAGAACGCGCTCGGGCAAGAGCCTGCTGCGCAGGGAATATGAAACAATACCAAGGCAATAATGCTAATAACGTGCACAAGAAACCGCTATACAAACAGCAACAACGTCAGATTAAGCCAAGAATGTAAGGAATGCACTTAACTGACGAGCAGTGAAGAAAGAGGAAGCGGAAGGGACGTCACGATATTATATACGATGGACTGTGATATGATTGGACTATAGTTGCCTTGGAGACTACCCCCTAATGGTTCATGGGTTGTGTAGTCTTTTGTTTAATGATTGTTGTGTTACGTTTTCTTTGAACTGCTATGCAAATAAAGTGAGGAAAGATATGCATAATCCTCGCCTCCGTCCTGCCATAGAATTCATTAAACTTTATTTGATCTGATTTAGCAACATAGATCATAAAAGTGTACATAAAAACAGTAAATTCTCTTTCCTAATACAATACAGTGAGAATTAATTAAAACCAGTAGGTAAAAACGGGTGTTACAAAGCCCGGTTCAGAGCAACTTCAGGTTAACAGAATCGTAAAGGTCAATGTTTCGCAAGATCAATCTCATGTACTTCGTGCAAAATACGCAATAAGGGGTCCAAGTAAGATGTAACGCTCCAATACCTGACCAGTTTGCACTATATAAAACTGCAGAAAAAATAAAAATAAAAAGTGTTTTGCACACTTCTGTCATTGGGCTATATGTGGGCTACATCTGGGTGATATTTGTGCTACATTTGGGCTCTTTTTCTCTGGTGGCCATCTTGGGAGACTTATTTGTTATGAAGTTTCCTAATTTCGTCATTTACTGCAGTCTCCTCAGTAGGAAATGCTTTCAGTTTTTACTTTGATTCCATCAAGAAGGCATTCAGATGTGTCACACATTTGCCATAAATTCAGAATGTTAGCACTCTAGTTGTTCATTAGATCACTGTAGTAAAGCTACTGCTCCAAATGCAAAAACAACAGTTGATGGACAGAATGCAGAACAATGTCATACATTCACCCCAGTACAGAGATCTGGACCTAAATCCATCGTTTTTTTGCTCACCATGCCATTCCAGTTTGAACCCAGCCATATGCAAATCAGTCTTGACCCTGTGCCTCATGGGAACAGTCCAGCCCGAACTGCCAAGCCAGGTCCTCCCTGGACTGGAAACAAGCATCCTAGGACCGGTTTCAGGGTTTCACCCCTCTTCAGCCAGGATAGCTTGATTCCAGTGGCATGGAGAGCATGGAACCCACGTCTGGGCATACCCGTCCCACTCGGGGTGACAAATGCAAAAACAACAGTTGATGGACAGAATGCAGAACAATGTCATACATTCACCCCAGTACAGAGATCTGGACCTAAATCCATCTTTTTTGCTCACCATGCCATTCCAGTTTGAACCCAGCCATATGCAAATCAGTCTTGACCCTGTGCCTCATGGGAACAGTCCAGCCCGAACTGCCAAGCCAGGTCCTCCCTGGACTGGAAACAAGTATCCTAGGACCGGTTTCGGGGTTTCACCCTCTTCAGCCAGGATAGCTTGATTCCAGTGGCATGGAGAGCACGGGACCCACGTCTGGGCATACCCGTCCCACTCGGGGTGACAAATGCAAAAACAACAGTTGATGGACAGAATGCAGAACAATGTCATACATTCACCCAAGTACAGAGATCTGGACCTAAATCCATCGTTTTTTGCTCACCATGCCATTCCAGTTTGAACCCAGCCATATGCAAATCAGTCTTGACCCTGTGCCTCATGGGAACAGTCCAGCCCGAACTGCCAAGCCAGGTCCTCCCTGGACTGGAAACAAGCATCCTAGGACCGGTTTCGGGGTTTCACCCCTCTTCAGCCAGGATAGCTTGATTCCAGTGGCATGGAGAGCACGGGACCCACGTCTGGGCATACCCGTCCCACTCGGGGTGACAAATGCAAAAACAACAGTTGATGGACAGAATGCAGAACAATGTCATACATTCACCCCAGTACAGAGATCTGGACCTAAATCCATCGTTTTTTTGCTCACCATGCCATTCCAGTTTGAACCCAGCCATATGCAAATCAGTCTTGGCCCTGTGCCTCATGGGAACAGTCCAGCCCGAACTGCCAAGCCAGGTCCTCCCTGGACTGGAAACAAGCATCCTGGAACCGGTTTCGGGGTTTCACCCCTCTTCAGCCAGGATAGCTTGATTCCAGTGGCATGGCGAGAACGGGACCCACGTCTGGGCATACCCGTCCCACTCGGGGTGACAAATGCAAAAACAACAGTTGATGGACAGAATGCAGAACAATGTCATACATTCACACCAGTACAGAGATCTGGACCTAAATCCATCGTTTTTTTGCTCGCCATGCCATTCCAGTTTGAACCCAGCCATATGCAAATCAGTCTTGACCCTGTGCCTCATGGGAACAGTCCAGCCCGAACTGCCCAGCCAGGTACTCCCTGGACTGGAAACAAGCATCCTAGGACCGGTTTTGGGGTTTCACCCTCTTCAGCCAGGATAGCTTGATTCCAGTGGCATGGAGAGCACGGGACCCACGTCTGGGCATACCCGTCCCACTCGGGGTGACAAATGCAAAAACAACAGTTGATGGACAGAATGCAGAACAATGTCATACATTCACCCCAGTTCAGAGATCTGGACCTAAATCCATCGTTTTTTGCTCACCATGCCATTCCAGTTTGAACCCAGCCATATGCAAATCAGTCTTGACCCTGTGCCTCATGGGAACAGTCCAGCCCGAACTGCCAAGCCAGGTCCTCCCTGGACTGGAAACAAGCATCCTAGGACCGGTTTCGGGGTTTCACCCCTCATCAGCCAGGATAGCTTGATTCCAGTGGCATGGAGAGCACGGGACCCACGTCTGGGCATACCCGTCCCCCTCGGGGTGACAAATGCAAAAACAACAGTTGATGGACAGAATGCAGAACCATGTCATACATTCACCCCAGTACAGAGATCTGGACCTAAATCCATCGTTTTTTTGCTCACCATGCCATTCCAGTTTGAACCCAGCCATATGCAAATCAGTCTTGACCCTGTGCCTCATGGGAACAGTCCAGACCGACCTGCCAAGCCAGGTCCTCCCTGGACTGGAAACAAGAATCCTAGGACCGGTTTCGGGGTGTCACCCCTCTTCAGCCAGGATAGCTTGATTCCAGTGGCATAGAGAGCACGGGATCCACGTCTGGGCATACCCGTCCCACTCGGGGTGACAATTGCAAAAACAACAGTTGATGGACAGAATGCAGAACAATGTCATACATTCACCCCAGTACAGAGATCTGGACCTAAATCCATCATTTTTTTGCTCACTATGCCATTCCAGTTTGAACCCAGCCATATGCAAATCAGTCTTGACCCTGTGCCTCATGGGAACAGTCCAGCCCGAACTGCCAAGCCTGGTCCTCCCTGGACTGGAAACAAGCATCCTAGGACCGGTTTCGGGATGCTTGTTTCCGGTCCAGGGAAGACATGGCTTGGCAGTTCGGGCTGGACTGTTCCCATGAGGCACAGGGTCAAGACTGATTTGCATATAGCTGTGTCTGAACTGGGGTGGCGAAGTGAGCTAAAGAACGATGATGGATTCAACCCAGATCTGTGACTGGGGGTGAGTGTCTGAAAAGTGTCAGCGCTCCGTCCATCATCTCCTTGTGTTTGTAAAGCTACTGCTCACCAGAGTTAACTGGAAGTCTACTGCTGGTATTAAAAGTGATTGTTTCAGTCTGCATGTCAGAATTTTCTAATGAAATAGAAGAGGATTTGAGATCTCACTTAAAACATGCCCTAAATTTTCTTTCTGCAGCACTAACCATAATTTCTATGGCAAAATGAACCCCCTCATTTTGTTCCTTTTTAAATTTAATGTTTTAAGTGTTACCAGTTTATTCCAATCAAGATGGCTTCAGGTGTGCCATACTTTTGTCATAAGTAAGGCTGTTAGCACTCTAGTTGTTCTTTAGAACACTCTGGGAAGCTGCAGTAGAACACAAAGGCATCAACTGACAGGCTGCTCCTCTTGAAATATAACAGGAAGATATTTGAGATCTCACTTAAAACATGTCCTAATTTTTCTTTCTACAGCACTAACCATAATTTCTATGGCAAAATGAACCCCTCATTTTGTTCTTTTTTAAATTAAATGTTTTAAGTGTTACCAGTTTATTCCAATCAAGATGGCTTCAGGTGTGCCATACTTTTGTCATAAGTAAGACTGTTAGCGCTCTAGTTGTTCTTTAGAACACTCTGGGAAGCTGCAGTAGAACACAAAGGCATCAACTGACAGGCTGCTCCTGTTGAAATATAACAGGAAGATATTTGAGATCACACTTGAAACATGTCCTAATTTTTCTTTCTACAGCACTAACCATAATTTCTATGACAAAATGAACCCCATCATTTTGTTCCTTTTTAAATTAAATGTTTTAAGTGTTACCAGTTTATTCCAATCAAGATGGCTTCAGGTGTGACATACTTTTGTCATAAGTAAGGCTGTTAGCACTCTAGTTGTTCTTTAGAACACTCTGGGAAGCTGCAGTAGAACACAAAGGAATCAACTGACAGTCTCTGCCCTTGTTGGATGTACATGTTTTACTGAGAATGTCAGACTTCATTCTCACATGACTGAGAAAGATAATGTGAATTTACAGAAAATATGCTCTCATTTTAGCTTCTGGAGCACCTTCCAAAACTGTATGGGACAAGCATGTGAAAATAGTTTCCTCTCAAACATGATTCATGATATCCCAGCAGAAGGTTTTTCACAGGGTAAAATCACCTTAGAACACACCACAATTCCTGAAATTAGTATGATACCATCAACAAATGAATTCTAATGTAACTAAAGTCTGTTATCACCCTTTATAGTTCTCCTTTTGGTAACCCTCAAAATCTTCGATTCACTACAATGCATTTCAATGGGGTACTATCATTTATATTGGTCCCAAGATGGCTGCCAGCAATTCCAGGATGAAGTGCTGACAGCCAATCAGATCTCACGATGACATGTGTGGTTAGGTTCCGCCCAGATATATATGTGTTTTTACTTTTGATTTTCTCAGGAACTACTGAACGGATTTACACCATTTAACAAAAGGGTTCTTTCTGAACCAAGAACTACCTCTTTGCCAAATTTGGTGTAATTCCGTTCAGCAGTTCGGGCTGTAGCCTTGCATAAAGTTTCCTATGGGAAATTGATTTTCTGACTCTTATTTTTTGAATTTCTCCGCAACTACTGAACAGATTTACACCATTTAAAAAAAAGGTCGCTTTCTGAACCAAGCGCTACCTTTTTGCCAAATTTGGTGTAATTCTGTTCAGCAGTTCGGGCTGTAGCCGTGTCCAAAATTTCCTATGGAAATTAACATGGAGAAAACATGTTTTGGGACCCCCCTTTTTTCTTGGCCCCCGCTTGCCGAATCACCCCGAAACTTTCAGGATAGAAGTAGACCGGAGCACCCCACGAGTTTTGAAAATTTCGCTAAGATTCATCAACCGGCGCCAAAGTTATTGGAAATAGAATGTTGCGAATTTCCTATGGAAAATAGGTCCTAACTATAACTATCTACTGGCGACCGCCAGTAGATAATATATATATATATATATATATTCACTGAAAAAACCATAGGTTTTAGGGACAGTTATAGTTAGTTGGACATTGCACTCGTACAAAACCCATGAAATTCCCCCGTTATAGTTAGTTCAGCTAACTATAACTCGCGCCCCGCAATGCACTGCTGATGACGTCACATATTACATCACTCATGACATGGTCAGTGACATCACTGATGACATCACTGATGACATCTCAAATGACATCACTGATGACATCATCCAGTGACTGTGTGTTTCTGTAAAGTTTAAATATTTTTAATATATATAGGGAAAGGCGTATTGAAGAATGAGTGGGTGTATAAGTGTGTGTATGGATGATTTAGTAGGTGCGTGACTAATTCTATAAGTGAGTGATTAAACGTATCTTACTGAATGCATGGGTTAGTGACTAAACTGGGTTAATGTCTGTATCTGTCTGTTGCTGTGTAAGTGGCTGCATGGGTTTGTGAATAGCTACATGAGTGTCTATAAGAGTTATTGATTTGTTGTCTGAGTATCTGTATGGGTGCCTGAGTGTTTGTGTGGATGGGGTGTGTGCGACTGTGCATAGATGTGTGAGTGGGTGATTCACTGGGTGGATGGTTTCAAGAGTGCATCTGTGATAGACTGTATGGGTGGGTAAGTGTGTGTAAGAGTGTGTTAGTGAGTGAATGTATGTCCCAGTGGTACATGTGTGAGTAACTACATATGTGAAAGGCAGTATATATGTGTATTGGAGTATATAAATAGCTATAAGCGAGAGTGAGTGATTGTGATAGTGGCTGTATGGATGAGTGTGTGCTTGTATCAGTGATTGTATAAGAGCGTAACAATGTGCTAGTATTTGTATGATTAAGTGAGCTGGTGTGTGTATAACTGTATAGGTGAGTAAATGGCAGTGTGTTTAATTATTTGCATGACTGACTAGGTGTGTGAGTACCTCTATGGATGAGTGGCGGTGTTTGAGTGTCTATATAGGAGTAAGAGTGCATATGATTGTCCTGTACTGAGTGACCATAAGTATGAGTGACTGTACGGGTGAGTGAGTGGATGTGTGTGTGTAGACCTAAGAATCAGTGAGTGGGTATGTAGTTATTGGTGTTGGAGTGTCTATGGTTTTGCGAATGGCAGTCTGTAATTTAGATTGGGTGTATCAAAGGTTATATTAGGGTGTGAGGAGGTGCATCAGATTATCACGTGGATGATGTCATCAGTGATGTCATTTGAGATGTCATCAGTGATGTCATCAGTGATGTCACTGACCATGTCATGAGTGATGTAATATGTGACGTCATCAGCAGTGCATTGCGGGGCGCGAGTTATAGTTAGCTGAACTAACTATAACGGGGGAATTTCACGGGTTTTGTACGAGTGCAATGTCCAACTAACTATAACTGTCCCTAAAACCTATGGTTTTTCAGTGAATTTCAAAGGTTTTTAAATGCTAATTTCTAACTATAACTTATCTGAAACCTATGGTTTTTTCAGTGAATTTCAAAGGTTTTTTAAATGCTAATTCCTAACTATAACATGTCTGAAACCTACGGTTTTTTCAGTGAATTTCAAAGGTTTTGTAAATGACAATTTTTAAATGTATTAATTGTTATATTAATTTTTTTCATACTGATTTATTACATTTTTTGAGTTTTTTTTTAACATATTTTATTTTTTAAATTACATTGTAATTACATTATACATTACATTACAAAAAATACTTTCTCAGAATGAATTACTTTAGTTTAAATACTTTGCACATAGGCAATAGACTTTTAAGTACAGTAGTTACAGTTGTTGCAATGGGCACCACATTTTCAAACACAATGCAACATTCAGCTCAATGTGAATTTCTAGTTAAATGCAATTAGTTACTTTATGGATTACTTTTCTAACCACAGGACTGGATCCTAGATTCAGTCCTGGTACATCTCCTGTAAACAGTTGAGTAAAAGCGTTTTGGTTACAGTCGTGATTTTTAAGGAATATTATTGTATTTTAAAAGTTGACACTTAGAAACTTTTTCTCATAGAATCACCAATGTTATCCTATGGAAGGAAATTCACTTAGCAGGTAAAAACTGTTATCGTTACTTTTTCTTACTCAGTGTTGGATCCTGGATCCAGCACTGGTGCATCTCCTGTAAACAGTTGAAAGAATGCGTTTAAGTCATACAGGCGATTTTTAAGGAATATTTGTAGTTTGTGAAAATCGACACTTTGAAACTTTTCTGCTGAAAACCAGACAATGGATTCCTATGGAAGAAAATATAAGTTACTGGTAAGTACGGTTAAAATTACTTTTCAGGACCAGTACTGGGCTGAAAGATGCAGCACTGAGGTCTCTCCTGATAACAGGTGAGTAAATCGAAATTCGTATTTCGGCTGATTTTAGAGGAATATTTGTATGTTTCAAAAATCAACACTTAGAAACTTTTTCAGCAAAAAGCAGGCAATGATATCCTACGGAAGGAAATTCAAGTTACTGGTAAGTACGGTTAAAATTACTTTTGAGGATCAGTACTGGGCTGAAAGATGCAGCACTGAGGTCTCTCCTGATAACAGGTGAGTAAATCGGAATTCGTATTTCGGCTGATTTTAGAGGAATATTTTAAAGTTCCAAAACTCCACACTTAGAAGAATTTCCAAGTGAAACCAGTCAATGTTAGCCTATGGAAGGAAATTCAAGTTACTGGTAAGTACGGTTAAAATTACTTTTCAGGACCAGTACTGGGCTGAAAGATACAGCACTGAGGTCTCTCCTTATAACAGGTGAGTAAATCGGAATTCGTATTTCGGCTGATTTTAGAGGAATATTTGTATGTTTCAAAAATCAACACTTAGAAACTTTTTCAGCAAAAAGCAGGCAATTATATCCTATGGAAGGAAATTCAAGTTACTGGTAAGTACGGTTAGAATTACTTTTGAGGATCATTACTGGGCTGAAAGATGCAGCACTGAGGTCTCTCCTGATAACAGGTGAGTAAATCGGAATTCGTATTTCGGCTGATTTTAGAGGAATATTTTAAAGTTTCAAAACTCCACACTTTGAAGAATTTCCCAGTGAAACCAGTCAATGTTAGCCTATGGAAGGAAATTCAAGTTACTGGTAAGTACGGTTAAAATTAATTTTCAGGACCAGTACTGGGCTGAAAGATACAGCACTGAGGTCTCTCCTGATAACAGGTGAGTAAATCGGAATTCGTATTTCGGCTGATTTTAGAGGAATATTTTAAAGTTCCAAAACTCCACACTTAGAAGAATTTCCAAGTGAAACTAGTCAATGTTAGCCTATGGAAGGAAATTCAAGTTACTGGTAAGTACGGTTAAAATTACTTTTCAGGATTAGTACTGGGCTGAAAGATGCAGCACTGAGGTCTCTCCTGATAACAGGTGAGTAAATCAAAATTCGTATTTCGGCTGATTTTAGAGGAATATTTGCACAATGGTGAAGGGAGGGGCGGGGCCTGAGGTGACATCTGTGCAAACGCGCCCCGTGGCGCGTTTTAAGTTGGGGGATTAAGTCCCCTTGAATCATGAGGGTCCCTACGGGCCAACTAGCCCACCAGGAACCTCCAGTATGCGCCAGGGGCTGCGTTGCAGAGACATGTACAGAGGCCACACCCCTTTTACACCTCTCTGCAACGCAGCTCTGTGGCGCTTTCTGGACGTACCTGTTGGGCTAGTTGGCCCCAGGGACCCTCAGGATTGAAGGGGATTTAATTCCCCATCTTAAAACGCGCCACGGGGCCTGTTTGCACACATGTCACCTGAAGCCCCGCCCCTCCCTTCACCACTGTGCAAACGCGCCCCGTGGCGCGTTTTAAGTCGGGGGATTAACTCCCCTTGAATCCTGAGCTTGAATCGGAATCGGCCCCTTAGTCAGTTATACAGTCAATTTTACAAAACAAAATCATCCATTTAGACACTTATATACCCATTTATTCTTCCATCGACCTTGAGATATACATATATAAAACATATTTAATTTTCAGAAAAACACACATTCACTGGATGATGTCATCAGTGATGTCAGTTGAGATGTCATCAGTGATGTCATTTGAGATGTCATCAGTGATGTCATGAGTGATGTCATGAGTGATGTAATATGTGACGTCATCAGCAGTGCATTAAGGGCGCGCGAGTTATAGTTAGCTAAACTAACTATAACGGGGAATTTCTATGGTTTTGTACGAGTGAAATGTCCAACTAACTATAACGCCCTGAAACCTATGGTTTTTTCAGTGAATATATATATATATATATATATATATATATATATATATATTATCTACTGGCGGTCGCCAGTAGATAGTTATAGTTACAACCTATTATCCATAGGAAATCCGCGACATTCTATTTGAAATAACTCTCTTGCCGGTTGACGTATCTTCGTGAAATTTTCAAACTTCGTGGGGCGCTCCGGTCCGCTCCTACCCTGAAAGTCTCGGGGTGATACGTCAAGCGGGGGCCGAGAAAAAGGGGGTCCCAAAACGCGTTTTCCCCATGCATTTTCCCATAGGAAACTTTAGACACGGCTACAGCCCGAACTGCTGAACGGAATTACACCAAATTTGGCAAAGAGGTAGTTCTTGGTTCAGAAAGAACCCTTTTGTTAAATGGTGTAAATCCGTTCAGTAGTTGCTGAGAAAATCAAAAAGTAAAAGTACATATATATCTATGGGCACGGAGGATTCGCGCACCCTGAGCGCACCCTGCGCGCACCGTCCCGATCACGAGCTGCATGTTAATTGGCTGTCAGCTGGCTGTCAACATTCCGATTCAGGAAATGTTGGCAGCCATTTTGTCCCTCGGTAGAACCGAGGGACAGAAACAAGTGCGCAAAGCGCACAAAGGGGAGGGTAGAAACACCCTGACCCCTAGGTTTGCTCAGGGGTCCCAAAAGGACCCCCTGGGCAAAAATTTTTTTTTTTTTAAATCGGCAGGATGCGCTCAGGGTGCGCGAATCCTGCCGAGAAATCGAAGCGCGGTCTCCCGCGCTCGATGTTAATTGGCCCCGGGTGGCCCAAGTCCCGGGGGCATGGTGGAGGATAATTTAATGTGTGGGGGCCTCAAAGGGCCCCCAAGCCCTGGGGACCGCCACCCCCGGGGCTTTTTAAAAAATGGTGCGGGAGGGCTCTGAGCCCTCCCGCAGCCCCGGGACCACCACCTCCCCGGGGCTTTTTAAAAAAAATTATTAAACCTGTGTGGGGGCTCCAGCCCCCACACGCCCGGGGACCACCACCTCCCGGGGCACTAAACATTTTAATATGGGGGTCCGTTACGGACCCCAGAGCCCCGGGGACCACCACCTCCCCGGGGCTGTGTACTGAATGGGAGGGGGCCGCGCGGCCCCCTCCTGGAGCCCTTGATGGCCCTGGGGACCACCACCCCCCAGGGCCGGCTCCTGCAGTGTCCCGGGGTGCCTACCCCGGGACACTGCTGTTTGCAATGACAGGACGGGAGCCTCGTGGCTCCCGTCCTGTCATTGCAAACTTGCTTTGGATATTGGAAGAGAGAACAGGAAACCTGCTCTCTCTTCCAATATCCAAAGCCGATAGCTTTACACATGGGGAGCAGCATGTTAGCTGCTCCCCATGTGTAAAGCAATGCCGGCACCCTAGGGACGCGGGGAGCCGGCGGGACTGTGGGGGATTGGGGACCCCCCACAGTCCCCAACGAGAGGCCAGGCCCCGGGGGATGGGGTCCCCGGGGCAAGTAGTGGCCCGGGAGGGGCCACGCGGCCCCCTCCCCAAAAAAATAAATAAATAAAAATAAAAAAACGGAATGGCCGGCCCCGGGGATGGGGTCCCCGGGGCCTTAAATGGCCAGAGGAGGGGGCCACGCAGCCCCTCCAAAGAATATAAATAAAAACGAGGCCATGCCCCGGGGGATGGGGTCCCGGGGCCAATACAGGCCCAGGGAAGGGGGCCACGCGGCCCCCTTCCCGTTTTTTTTTTAAATTACAAATTAAAAAAAGGGGTAAGGCCCTGGGGGATGGGGTCCCCAGGGCATAAAAACAGGAAAAAGGAAGGGGGCTACACAGCCCCCCTTCAGGGGACAATTTTTTTTTTTTTTTAAACGATCGGCCCGCAGGCCCCGCCCCCTTCCTTCACCACTCTGCAAACGCGCCCCTGGCGCGTTTGCAGAGGGGAACGAATTCCCCTTGAATACTGGGGGTCCCTGGGGCCAACTAGCCCACCAGGAACCTCCAGTATGCGCCAGGAGCTGCGTTGCAGAGAGGTGTAGAGAGGCCACACCCCTTTTACACCTCTCTGCAACGCAGCTCTGTGGCGCTTTTGGAGGTATATGGTGGGCTAGTTGGACTCCGGGGACCCTCAGGATTCAAGGGGACTTAATCCCCCAACTTAAAACGTGCCACGGGCGCGTTTGCACAGTGGTGAAGGGAGGGGGCGGGGCTTCAGGTGACATGTGTGCAAACAGGCCCCGTGGCGCATTTTAAGATGGGGAATTAAATCCCTTCAATCCTGAGGGTCCCTGAGGGCCAACTAGCCCAACAGGTACATCCAGAAAGCGCCACAGAGCTGCGTTGCAGAGAGGTGTAAAAGGGGTGTGGCCTCTCTACATGTCTCTGCAACGCAGCCCCCTGGCGCATATTGGAGGTTCCTGGTGGTCTAGTTGGCCCCTAGGGACCCTCAGGATTCAAGGGAACTTAATCCCCCAACTTAAAACGCGCCACGGGGCGCGTTTGCAAAGATGTCACCTCAGGCCCCGCCCCCTCCCTTCACCATTGTGCAAATATTCCTCTAAAATCAGCCGAAATAGGAATTCCGATTTACTCACCTGTTATAAGGAGAGACCTCAGTGCTGTATCTTTCAGCCCAGTACTGGTCCTGAAAAGTAATTTTAACCGTACTTACCGGTAACTTGAATTTCCTTCATAGGCTAACATTGACTGGTTTCACTTGGAAATTCTTCTAAGTGTGGAGTTTTGGAACTTTAAAATATTCCTCTAAAATCAGCCGAAATACGAATTCCGATTTACTCACCTGTTATCAGGAGAGACCTCAGTGCTGCATCTTTCAGCCCAGTACTGATCCTGAAAAGTAATTTTAACCGTACTTACCGGTAACTTGAATTTCCTTCATAGGCTAACATTGACTGGTTTCACTTGGAAATTCTTCTAAGTGTGGAGTTTTGGAACTTTAAAATATTCCTCTAAAATCAGCCGAAATACGAATTCCGATTTACTCACCTGTTATCAGGAGAGACCTCAGTGCTGCATCTTTCAGCCCAGTACTGATCCTGAAAAGTAATTTTAACCGTACTTACCGGTAAGTTGAATTTCCTTCATAGGCTAACATTGACTGGTTTCACTTGGAAATTCTTCTAAGTGTGGAGTTTTGGAACTTTAAAATATTCCTCTAAAATCAGCCGAAATACGAATTCCGATTTACTCACCTGTTATCAGGAGAGACCTCAGTGCTGCATCTTTCAGCCCAGTACTGATCCTGAAAAGTAATTTTAACCGTACTTACCGGTAACTTGAATTTCCTTCATAGGCTAACATTGACTGGTTTCACTTGGAAATTCTTCTAAGTGTTGATTTTTGAAACATACAAATATTCCTCTAAAATCAGCCGAAATCCGAATTCTGATTTACTCACCTGTTATCAGGAGAGACCTCAGTGCTGCATCTTTCAGCCCAGTACTGGTCCTGAAAAGTAATTTTAACCGTACTTACCAGTAACTTGAATTTCCTTCCATAGGCTAACATTGACTGGTTTCACTTGGAAATTCTTCTAAGTGTGGAGTTTTGGAACTTTAAAATATTCCTCTAAAATCAGCCGAAATACGAATTCCGATTTACTCACCTGTTATCAGGAGAGACCTCAGTGCTGCATGTTTCAGCCCAGTACTGATCCTCAAAAGTAATTTTAACCGTACTTACCGGTAACTTGAATTTCCTTCATAGGCTAACATTGACTGGTTTTCAGCAAAAAGTTTCAAAGTGTTGATTTTCACAAACTACAAATATTCCTTAAAAATCGCCTGTATGACTTAAACGCATTCTTTCAACTGTTTACAGGAGATGCACCAGTGCTGGATCCAGGATCCAACACTGAGTAAGAAAAAGTAACGATAACAGTTTTTACCTGCTAAGTGAATTTCCTTCCATAGGATAACATTGGTGATTCTATGAGAAAAAGTTTCAAAGTGTCAACTTTTAAAATACAATAATATTCCTTAAAAATCACGACTGTAACCAAAACGCTTTTACTCAACTGTTTACAGGAGATGTACCAGGACTGAATCTAGGATCCAGTCCTGTGGTTACAAAAGTAATCCATAAAGTAACTAATTGCATTTAACTAGAAATTCACATTGAGCTGAATGTTGCATTGTGTTTGAAAATGTGGTGCCCATTGCAACAACTGTAACTACTGTACTTAAAAGTCTATTGCCTATGTGCAAAGTATTTAAACTAAAGTAATTCATTCTGAGAAAGTATTTTTTCTAAAAATGTAGTAAATCAGTATGAAAAAAATTAATATAACAATTAATACATTTAAAAATTGTCATTTACAAAACCTTTGAAATTCACTGAAAAAACCGTAGGTTTCAGGCACGTTATAGTTAGAAATTAGCATTTAAAAAACCTTTGAAATTCACTGAAAAAACCATAGGTTTCAGACACGTTATAGTTACAAATTAGCATTTAAAAAACCTTTGAAATTCACTGAAAAAACCATAGGTTTCAGACACGTTATAGTTACAAATTAGCATTTAAAAAACTTTTGAAATTCACTGAAAAAACCATAGGTTTTAGGGACAGTTATAGTTAGTTGGACATTGCACTCGTACAAAACCCGTGAAATTCCCCCGTTATAGTTAGTCCAGCTAACTATAACTCGCGCCCCCGCAATGCACTGCTGATGACGTCACATATTACATCACTCATGACATGGTCAGTGACATCACTGATGACATCACTGATGACATCTCAAATGACAGGAGGCGGGGAGCCGGCTGGGACCGTGGGGGCATTGGGGCTCCCCCCACGCTCCCCAATGCTGAGGGCCAGAAGTGGCCCGGGAGGGGGGCCACTCGGCCCCCCTCCCCTTTAATTAAAATATAAAAAAACAAAAAACGGAAGGCCGGCCCCGGGGGATGGGGTCCTCGGGGCCATAATTGGCCTGAGGAGGGGGCCCATGCGGCCCCCCTCCAAAAAAAAATAATAAAAAAAGAAGGCTGGCCAGGCCCCAGGGGATGGGGTCCCCGGGGCCATAATTGGCCTCTGGAGGGGGGCCACGCGGCCCCCCTCCCCAAAATGTTTTTAAAAAAAACAAGGCTGCCAGGCCCCGGGGCATGGGGTCCCCGGAGCCAAAAGTGGTCCAGGGAAGGGGGACCACGCGGCCCCCATCCCCTTTAATTAAAATATAAAAAAACAAAAAATGGAAGGCCGGCCCCGGGGGATGGGGTCCCCGGGGCCATAATTGGCCTGAGGAGGGGGCCCATGCGGCCCCCCTCCAAAAAAAAATAATAAAAAAAGAAGGCTGGCCAGGCCTTGGGGGATGGGGTCCCCGGGGCCATAATTGGCCTCTGGAGGGGGTCCACGCGGCCCCCCTCCCCAAAATGTTTTAAAAAAACAACAAGGCTGCCAGGCCCCGGGGGATGGGGTCCCCGGAGCCAAAAGTGGCCCAGGGAAGGGGGGCCACGCGGCCCCCATCTCATAAAATAACAAAAATTAAAAAAAGAAAAAAGGAACCGGCAACTTGCCGGAGGCCCCGCCCCCTCCCTGCATGACTCTGCAAACGCGCCTCCTGGCGCGCTCTGCGTTGGGGGATTAAGCCCCCGTTGCTATTGAGGTTCCCTGGGGGCCAACTAGGCCACCAGGAACCTCCAGTAGGCCCCACACAGTGGGATTGCTGAGAGGTGGTCCGAGGCCATGCCCTTTTTTACACCACTCTGCAAACGTGCCTCTTGGCGCACTGCTGGTGGGGCAATGAGGTCCTCTTGTGTCCTGAGGACCTCAGGACACAAGTGGACTTCATCCCCCGAGCAGCAGTGCGCCAGGAGGCATGTTTGCAGAGTAGTGTAAAAAGGGGGCGTGGCCTCGGACCACTCTCAGCAATCCAGCTGTGTGGGGCTTACTGGAGGTACCTGATGGGCTAGTTGGCCCCTAGGGACCCTCAGGAGGCAAGGGGACTTCATCCCCCAACCAAGAGCATGCCAGGAGGTGCGTTTGCAGAGTGGTGGACAAAGGGGGCGTGGCCTGTGTCCACCTATCAGCAATCCCACTATCTGGGGCATACTGGAGGTATCAGGTAGGCTAGTTGACCCTAAGGACCCCCAGCAGCGAAGTGGACTTTAATCCACATCCAAGAGCGCGCCAGGGAGCGTGTTTGCAGAGTGGTGGGGAAAGGGGGCGTGGCCTGCTATGAGAACTTAGCAATGCTGCTGTATGGGACTTACTGGAGGTAATAGGAGGGGTACTTGGCCTCCAAGGTTGTCCTTAGGGGCCAACTACCTCTCCTGTTACCTCCACTAAATCCCACACAGTGGATTTGCTAAGAGGTCTTCGGAGGCCACGCCCCCCCTTTCTCCACCACTCTGCAAACGCACCTCCTGGCACAGTACTGGTTGGGGGATGAAGTCCACTTTACTCCTGAGGGACTTTGGGGGCCAAGAATCCCTCCTGGTACCTCCTGTAAGTCCTATGCAGCAGAATTCCTGAGCGCTGGTTGGAGGCCCAGCCCCCTTTCTCCACCACTCTGCAAATGCTAGTTAAAGAAGCATTTGTAATGTAATAGGTCTCGCATTTGCAAGAGTTAGAGCTATTGGCGTTGTAAATCTAAAAGTTTTTTACTAATGTTTTTTGGAGTGGATGCACTTTGTGTGTAGTGGAATTATGTGGTATGTTGTGCAGTGAAATTATGTGGATAGAAAGTATGTGGTATTTAGTGTATAGGAATTATGTAGAGTGGGATTATGTGTTATGGATTGTAATTATGTGGTATGGTAGTCTGTGTTGTGGAGTGGTAACCTCAGGTTTAGTCTTCCTCGTTTCCATAGAAGCTAAATTATGAAGTCAATGAGACAAAAAAGAAAGAAGGAATCACTGAGGAGCACTTCTGGACCTAGTCAGAGGTATGAGCAGGGCCACTGGAATTATGCGACTGTTTGGCTGCACCGACTTTCGCACAATTATACATTTTCTGCATTAGCCACATAATCCATCATCTGCTGCCCAATCTGCAGATTTGAACAAAAAAAGCCTTGTTTCTAGCTCAAACGGCTCAAACGTTATCAAAAATGCAGCGACAAGTGTGACAGCATGGTGGAAGGTCCTTTGCAAACCTAGAATGGTCACCTGTTACTTATTGCTAAATGTGGGTGTTACATTGGTACTAATGGTGTGCAAGCCACTCTTTCTTCTTTCTGCGCCTCTCTTGCCTCTTTCTGCATTTCTGTTGCTTCTTTCTGCACCTTTCTTTCTTTTTCTGCACTTCTCTTGCCTGTTTCTGCACATCTCTTCTACTTTCTGCACCTCTTTTGCCTCTTTCTGCCCCTCTGTTGACTCTTTCTGCACCTCACTTGCTTCTTTGTACACCCCTCTTGCCTCTTTCTGCACCTCTCTTGCCTCTTTCTGCACCCATCTTCCTTCTTTCTGCACCCCTCCTGCCTCTTTCTGCACCTCTGTTCCTTCTTTCTGCACTTCTTTTGTTTCTTTCTGCACCTCTCTTGCTTCTTTCTGTACCCCTCTTCCCTCTTTCTGAACCCCTCTTGCCTCTTTCTGCACCCCTCTTGCCACTTTCTCCACCCCTGTTGCCCCCTGTTCCTTCTTTCTGCTCTTCTTTTGTTTCTTTCTGCACCTCTCTTACTTCTTTCTGCACCCCTCTTGCCACTTTCTCCACCCCTGTTCCCCCTTTTTGCATCTCTGTTGCTTCTTTCTGAACTTCTCTTGCTTCTTTCTGCACCTCTGTCCCTTCTTTCTGCAACCTGTGTGCCTCTTTCTGCACCCCTCTTCCATCTTTCTGCTCCCCTCTTGCCTCTTTCTGCACCTCTGTTCCTTCTTTCTGCATTTCTTTTGTTTCTTTCTGTAACTATCTTGCTTCTTTCTGTATCCCTCTTGCCTCTTTCTCCTCCCCACTTCCCCCTTTCTGCATCTCTGTTGCCTCTTTCTCCACCCCTCCTCCCCCTTTCTGCATCTCTGTTGCTTCTTTCTGCACTTCTCTTGCCTCTTTCTGCACCTCTGTCCCTTCTTTCTGCAACCCTTGTGCCTCTTTCTGCACTCCTCTTCCCTCTTTCTGCTCCCCTCTTGTCTCTTTCTGCACCTCTGTTGCTTCTTTCTGCACTTCTTTTGTTTCTTTCTGCACCTTTCTTGCTTCTTTCTGCACCCCTTGTGCCTCTTTCTGCACCCTTCTTCCCTCTTTCTGCACCTCTCTTGCCTCTTTCTGCACCTCTCTTGTCTTTTTCTGCACCCCTCTAGCCTCTTTCCGCATCTCTTTTGCTTGTTTCTGCTCTTCTTTTGCCTCTTTCTGTATCCCTCTTGCCTCTTTCTGCACCTCTGTTGCATCTTTCTGCACTTCCCTTGCTTCTTTCTGTACTTCTGTTGCTTCTTTCTGCACTGCTCTTGCCTTTTTCTGCACCCTTCTTCCCTCATTCTGCACCTCTCTTGCCTCTTTCTACACCCCTGTTCCCTTTTTCTGCACCTCTCTTGCCTGTTTCTGCAACTCTCTTGCCTCTTTCTGCAGTTCTCTTGCTTCCTTCTGCACCTCTGTTGCTTCTTTCTGCACTTCTCGTGCCTCTTTCTGCACCCCTGTTGCTTCATTCTGCACTTCCCATGCTTCTTTCTGCACCTGTCTTGCTTCTTTCTGCACTCCTGTTGTCTCTTTCTGCACTTGTCTTCCCTCTTTTTGCACCTCTCTTGCCTCTTTCTACATCTCACTTGCCTCTTTCTGTACTTTTCTTGCTTCTTTCTACCCATCTGTTGCTTCTTTCAGCAATTCTCTTGCCTCTTTCTGCACTTCTCTTGCCTGTTTCTGTACCTCTCTTGCCTCTTTCCGCACCTCTCTTGCCTCTTTCTGTACCTCACTTGCTTCTTTCTGTACCCCTCTTGCCTCTTTCTGCACCCCTCTTCCCTCTTTGTACGACTCTTTTGCTTCTTTCTACACCTCTCTTCCCTCTTTCTGCACCACTCTTGCCTCTTTCTGTACCTCTGTTGCATCTTTCTGCACTTCTCCCGCCTCTTTCTGCAACCTTCGTGCCTATTTCAGCACCCCTTGTGCCTCTTTCTGCACCCTTCTTCCCTTTTCCTGCACGTCTCATGGTTCTTTCTGCACTGCTCTTGCCTCTTTCTGCACCACTCTTGCCTCCTTCTGTACCTCTGTTGTTTCTTACTGCACTGCTCTTGCTTCTTTCTGCACCTCTCTTGCAAATTTCTGCACCCCTCTTGCCTCTTTCTGCACCCCTCTTGCCTCCTTCTGCACCTCTGTTGGTTCTTTCTGCACTGCTGTTGCTTCTTTCTGCACCTCTTTTGCCTGTTTCTGCAACTCTCTTGCCTCTTTCTGCACTTCTCTTGCCTCCTTCTGCACCTCTGTTGCTTCTTTTTTGCACTTATCTTCCTCTTTCTGCACCCCTCTGGCCTCTTTCTGCACCTCTGTTGCTTCTTTCTGCACTTCTCTTGCTTCTTTCTGCACTTCTCTTGCTTCTTTCTGCACCCCTCTTGCCTCTTTCTGTACCCCTCTTGCTTCTTTGTGCACCTCTCCTGCCTCTTTCTGCACCTCTCTTGCCTTTTTCTGCAGTTCTATTGCCTCTTTCTGCACCTCTTTTGCTTCTTTCTGCACTTTTCTTGCCTCTTTCTGTACCACTCTTGCCTCTTTCTGCACCTCTGTTGGTTCGTTCTGCACTGCTCTTTCTTCTTTTTGCACCTCTGTTGCAAATTTCTGCATCCCTCTTGCCTCTTTCTGTACCCCTCTTCCCTCTTTATCCACCTCTCTTGCCTCTGTCTGCACACCTGTTCTCTCTTTCTGCACCCCTTTTGCCTGTTTCTGCAACTCTCTTGCCTCTTTCTGCAGTTCTCTTGCCTCTTTCTGCACCTCACTTGCCTCTTTCTGCACTTCTCTTGCTTCTTTCTGCACCCTTCTTCCCATTTTCTGCACATTTCTTGCCTCTTTCTGCACCTCTCTTGCCTCATTCTGCACAACAGTTGGTTCTTTCTGCACTGCTCTTGCCTCTTTCTGCACCCCTCTTGCCTCTTTGAGCACCTCTTTTGCTTCTTCTGCACCTCTCTCTCCTCTTTCTGCACCCCTCTTGCCTCTTTATGCATCCCTCTTGCCTCTTTCTGCACCTCTGTTGCTCATTTCTGCACTTCTATTGCCTCTTTCTGCACCTCTCTTGCTTCTTTCTGCACCACTGCTATCTCTTACTGCACCGTTGTTGTCTCTTTCTGCTCTTGTCTTTCCTCTTTCTGCACCTCTCTTGCTTCTTTCTGTACTTCTCTTGCTTCTTTCTGCACCTCTCTTGCTTCTTTCTGCACCCTTCTTCCCTTTTTTGCATCCCTCTTGCCTCTTTCTGCTGTTCTCTTGCCATTTTCTGCACCTCTCTTGCCTCTTTCTGTACCTCACTTGCCTCTTTCTGCACTTCTCTTGCTTCTTTCCACACCTCTGCTGCTTCTTTCAGCAATTCTCTTGCCTCGTTCTGCACTTCTTTTGCTTGTTTCTGCACCTCTCTTGCTTCTTTCTGCCCCCCTGTTGCCTCTTTCTACACCTCACTTGCTTCTTTCTGCACTCCTCTTGCCTCTCTCTGCACCCCTCTTTTCTCTTTCTGCATATCTCTTGCCTCTTTCTGCACCCCTGTTCCCTCTTTCTGCACCTTTCCTGCCTGTTTCTGCATCTCGCTTGCCTCTTTCTGTACCTCTGTTGGTTCTTTCTGCACTTCTCTTGCTCTTTCTGCACCCTTCGTGCCTCTTTCAGCACCTCTGTTGCTTCTTTCTGCACTTCTCTTCTTTCTTTCTGCACCCCTCCTGCCTCTTTCTGTACCTCTCTTGCCTCTTTGTACACCTCTCCTACCTTTTTCTGCACCCCTCTTGCTTCTTTTTGCACCTCTGTTGTTTCCTTCTGCAGTGCTCTTGCTTCTTTCTGCACCTCACTTGCCTCTTTCTGCACTTCTCTTGCTTCTTTTTACACCTCTGTTGCTTCTTTTTAGCAATTCCTTGCCTCTTTCTGCACTTCTCTTCCTTCTTTCTGCACCCCTCCTGCCTCTTTCTGTACCTCTCTTGCCTCTTCATGCACCTCTCCTACCTCTTTCTGTACT
Source organism: Calotriton arnoldi (assembly GCA_963921515.1). NCBI lineage: Eukaryota > Metazoa > Chordata > Amphibia > Caudata > Salamandridae > Calotriton > Calotriton arnoldi. The sequence continues at coordinate 26,878 of CAWUFW010025364.1, forward strand.
CCTCTTGCCTCTTTGTGCAACTCTGTTGGTTCATTCTGCACTGCTCTTGCTTCTTTCTGCACCCCTCTTGCCTCTTTCTGCACCCCTCTTTTCTCTTTCTGCACCCCTCTTTTCTCTTTCTGCACCTCTCTTGCCTCTTTCTGCACTTCTCTTGCTTCTTTCTACACCTCTGTTGCTTCTTTCAGCAATTCTTTTGCCTCTTTCTGCACTTCTCTTCCTTCTTTCTGCACCCCTCCTGTGTCTTTCTGTACCTCTCTTGCCTCTTTGTGCACCTCTCTTGCCTCTTTCTGCACTTCACTTGCTTCTTTCTGCACCTCTCTTGCCTCTTTCGGCACCTCTGTTGCTTCTTTCTGCACTTCTCTTGCCTCTTTCTGCACCTCTGAGTTAGAGGTAGTTTTAATCCCCCTGCCCTATTATGTACTAGGGCCTTACAGGGGAGGTCATGCCAATCACAGGGGTACCCCAACCCCTAGTGAACCCTAGTGTATGTAGGTGTTTTCACTGTATTCTAAGTGTCTTTCAGCATAGCACTGGCTCTGGGCCTGGTTAGTCAGAGTCAGTTACCACCAGTACCAGTCAGCAAAAAGTTGGGGGCACAGGATGACTTTACATCAAGGCCTCTTTCTGCAAATTTGTTGGTTCTTTCCGCATATCTCTTGCATCTTTCTGCACTTTTCTTCGTCTTTCTGAACTTCTGTTGCCTCTTTCTGCATTTCTCTTGCTTCTTTCTGCGCCTTTCTTCCTCTTTCTGCACATGTCCTACCTCTGTAGGCATAGTTAGAAATTAGCATTTAAAAAACCTTTGAAATTCACTGAAAAAAACATAGGTTTCAGGGACGTTATAGTTAGAAATTAGCATATAAAAAACCTTTGAAATCCACTGAAAAAACCATAGGTTTCAGGGACGTTAGAGTTAGAAATTAGCATATAAAAAACCTTAGAAATTTACTGAAAAAACCACAGGTTTCAGGGACGTTATAGTTAGTTGGACATGTCACTCGTACAAAACCAGAGAAATTCGGCCGTTATAGTTAGTTGAGCTAACTATAACTCGCGCCCCCGCAATGCACTGCTGATGACGTCACATATTACATCACTCATGACATGGTCAGTGACATCACTGATGACATCACTGATGACATCTCAAATGACATCACTGATGACATCATCCACGTGATAATCTGATGCACCTCCTCACACCCTAATTTAACCTTTGATACACTCACTCTAAAATACAGACTACCATTTTCGAAACCATAGACACACCAATACCAGTTACTACATACCCACTCACTGATTCCTAGGTCTACACACACATCCACTCATTCACCCATACAGTCACTTATACATGCAGTCACTCATCAATACAGCACTATCATATGCACTCATACACCTATACAGATACTTACACACCGCCACTCACCCATAGAGTTAGTCACACAGGTAGTCAGTCATGCAAAGAATCAATCACACTCCCATTTACTCACCTATAGAGTTAAACACACACCACCTCACTTATTCATACAGATACTAACACATACTTACTCTCTTATGCAATCAATAATACAAGCACACACTCATCCATACAGCCACTCTCACAATCACTCACTCTCACATATACTCAGTTATATACTCCAACACTCACATATACTGCCTTTCACATATGTAGTTACTCACACATATACCACTGAGACATCCATTTACTCACCAACACACCCATACACACACTCACCCACCCATACAGCCCTTCACAGATGTACTCTTGAACCCATACACCCAGTGAATCACCCACTCACACATCTATGTACAGAGTCACACCCCCCCACACACCCACACAGACACTCAGGCACCCATACAGGTACTCAGACCACCAATCATTAACCCATATAGATACTCATGTAACTACTCACCAACCCATGCAGCCACTTATACACCAACTGACAGACTGATACAGACATTCACACAGATTAGTCAATCACCCATGTATTCACTAAGACACGTTTAATCACTCACTTATACAGTCAGTCACGCACCCACTAAATCATCTCATTCTTCAATACACCTTGGCGTATATATATAACATTCTTAAACTTTTAAAAAACACTCAGTCACTGGATGATGTCATCAGTGATGTCATCAGTGATGTCACTGACCATGTCATGAGTGATGTAATATGTGACGTCATCAGCAGTGCATTGCGGGGGTGTGAGTTATAGTTAGCTCAACAAACTATAACGGCCGAATTTCTCTGGTTTTGTACGAGTGAAATGTCCAACTAACTATAACGTCCCTGAAACCTGTGGTTTTTTCAGTGAATTTCTAAGGTTTTTTAAATGCTAATTTCTAACTATAACATCCCTGAAACCTATGGTGTTTTCAGTGAATATATATATATATATATTACCTACTGGCGGTCGCCAGTAGGTAGTTATAGTTAGGACCTAGTTTCCATAGGAAAAGCATTTATTCTTTTCCCAATAACTTTGGCGCCGGTTGACGAATCTTCGCTAAATTTTCAAAACTAGTGGGGCGCTCTGGTCAGCTCCTGACTTGAAAGTTTCGGGGTGATTCGTCAAGCGGGGCCGAGAAAAAAGGGGGGTCCCAAAACACGTTTTCCCCATGTTAATTTCCATAGGAAACTTTAGACAAAGCTACAGCCCGAACTGCTGAACGGAATTACACCAAATTTGGCAAAAAGGTAGGTCTTGGTTCAGAAAGAGCCCTTTGTTTTAAATGGTGTAAATCCGTTCAGTAGTTCCTGAGAAATTAGAAAAAGAAAAAGTTTCGATATCTGGGCGGAGCCTAACCACACATCTCCTCCCGAGCACAAGCTTGCCTCTGATTGGCTGCCAACACTTCAAACCAGGAAGTGTTGGCAGCCATCTTGTGCCTGGGATGGAGGGAGAAATAAAAGGTAGAAAAAGATAAAAAAACAAGAAAAGGGGGCAGGGTAGAAACACCCTGACCCCCAGGCCTGCTCAGGGGGTCCCACAGGGACCCCCAGGCCCAAAAAAGCATTTGTATATTTTTATTTTTGGCAGGGTCGCGCCCAGGTGCGCGAATCCGTCCGAAAATTTTAAAAACCGAAGCGCGGTCTCCCGCGCTTCGTTTTCGAGCCCCCGGGTGGGCCAAGTCCCGGGGGCAATTTATTTATGTAGCGAGGGCCCGCGGGGGCCCCCCCAAGCCCCGGGGACCACCACCCCTGGGGCTTTTCTTAAATATGTGCGGGGGCACACGGCCTACCCGCTGCCCCAGAGACCGCCACCTCCCCGGGGCTTATATATATATTTTTTAATTAGAGTGGGGGGGCCTCACGGACCCCCCCAAGACCCGGGGACCGCCACCTCCCTGGGGCTTTCTTGCATTATTTGCGGGGGGCCCCGGGCCCCCCCAAGCCCTGGGGACCACCACCTCCCGGGGCTTTGCACTCGTAGGGAGGGGGGCCACGCAGCCCCCCTCCTGGAGCCCTCCATGGCCCTGGGGGCTGCCACCCCCCAGGGCCGGCTCCTGCAGTGTCCCGGGGCCACCCCCGGGACACTGCTGTTTGCTATGGCAGGGCGGGAGCCGTGCGGCTCCCGCCCTGTCATAGCAAATGCTGCTTTGCTTCATTGAAGCGAGAGCAGGGAAACCTGCTCTCACTTCAATGAAGCAAAGCAGATTGCTTTTCCACAAGGGGAGCTGCATGTCAGCAGCTCCCCTTGTGGAAAAGCAATGCCGGCTCCCGCAGGAGGCGGGGAGCCGGCGGGACCGTGGGGGCATTGGGGCTTCCCCCACGGTCCCCAAAGGAGCAGCCAGGCCCCGGGGGATGGGGTCCCCGGGGCCAGAAGTGGCCCGGGAGGGGGGCCACGCGGCCCCCCTCCCCAATAAAATAAAAAAATAAATTTAAAAAAACGAGGCACCGCCCTGGGGGATGGGGTCCCCGGGGCTAATAGAGGCCTCAGAAGGGGGGCCACGCAGCCCCCCTCCTTAAAAAATAGTAAAAATAAATAAATAAATATGTGGCCATGCCCCGGGGGATGGGGTCCCCGGGGCAGAAATTGGCCTCGGGAGGGGGGCCACGCGGCCCCCTTCCCGTTTATTTTTTTATTTTTTTTAACAATAGGGGTCAGGCCCTGAGGGGTGGGGTCTCCAGGGCCCCAAAAGTGGGAAAAGAAGGGGGGCCACACAGCCACCTTCTATAAAAAATAAATAAATAAAAAGCCGGCATCGCGCTGCAGGCCCCGCCCCCTCCCTGCAGCACTCTGCAAATGCGCCCCCTGGCGCGTTGTAAGTTGGGGAATTAATTCTTCTTGAATACTGAGGGTCCTGGGGCCAACTAGCCCACCAGGTACCTCCAGTATGCGCCAGGGAGCTGCGTTGCAGAGAGGTGGTCCAAGGCCACGCCTCCTTTTTACACCACTCTGCAACGCAGCTCTGTGGAGCTTACTGGAGGTAGCTGGTGGGCTAGTTGGCCCCCAGGGACCCTCAGGACTCAAGGGGACTTAATCCCCCAATTTACAATGCACCAGGGGGCGTGTTTGCACAGTGGTGCAGGGAGGGGGCGTGGCCTGATGTGACAAGTGTGCAAACGCGCCCTGTGGCGCGTTTTAAGTTGGGGTATTAAGTCCCCTTGAATCCTGAGGGTCCCTGGGGGCCAACTAGCCCACCAGGTACATCCAGTAAGCACCACAGAGTTGCGTTGCAGAGAGGTGTAAAACGGGGCGTGGCCTCGGACCACCTCTCTGCAACGCAGCTCTGTGGTGCTTACTGGAGGTACCTGGTGGGCTAGTTGGCCCCCAGGGGCCCTCAGGATACAAGGGACTTAATCCCCCAACTTAAAACGCGCCACAGGGCGCCTTTGCACACTTGTCACATGAGGCCCCGCCCTCCCTGCACCACTGTGCAAACGCGCCTGGCGGGTTTTAGGTTGGGATTAATTCCCTTCAATCCTGAGGGTCCCTGGGGGCCAACTAGCTCACCAGGTACCTCCAGTAAGCGCCACAGGGCTGTGTTCCAGAGAGATGGTCCGAGGCCATGCCCCTTTTTACACCTCTCTACAACGCAGCTCTGTGGCGCTTACTGGAGGTACCTGGTGGGCTAGTTGAACCCTAGGACCCTCAGGATTCAAGGGGACTTAATCCCCCAACTTAAAACGCACCACGGCACGCGTTTGCACACTTGTCACATCAGGCCCGCCCCCTCCCTTCAACACTGTGCAAACGGGCCCTCTGGCACGTTGTAAGTTGGGGGATTAAGTCCCTTGAATCCTGAGGGTCCCTGGGGTCCAACTAGCCCACCAGGTACCTCCAGTAAGCGCCACAGAGCTGCGTTGTAGAGAGGTGTATAAAGGGGCGTGGCCTCGGACCACCTCTCTGCAACGCAGCTGTGTGGTGCTTACTGGAGGTACCTGGTGGGCTAGTTGGCCCCCAGGGACCCTCAGTATTCAAGGGGACTTAATCCCCCAACTTAGAACGCGCCAGGGGGCGCATTTGCAGAGTGGTGGTGAAAGGGGGCGTGGCCTTTGTCCACCTCTCAGCAATCCCACTGTGTGGGGCTTACTGGAGGTAAGAGGTAGGCTAGTTGGCCCCAAAAGGACCCCCAGCAGCGAAGGGGACTTCAATCCCCATCCAAGAGTGCGCCAGGGAGCGCGTTTGTAGAGTGGTGGGCAAAGGGGGCGTGGCCTGCTCTTCGAACTTAGCAATGCTGCTGTGTGGGACTTACTGGAGGTAATAGGAGGGGTAGTTGGCCCCCAAGGATGTCCTTGGGGGCCAACTACCCCTCTTGTTACCTCCAGTAAGTCCCGCACAGTGGGATTGCTAAGACGTCTTCGGAGGCCATGCCCCACTTTCTCCACCATTCTGCAAACGCGCCTCCTGGCAGACTACAGGTTGTGGATTAAGTCCAATTTACTCCTGAGGGACTTTGGGGGCCAAGAAGCCCTACTGGTACCTCCTGTCAGCCCTACGCACCGGAATTCCTGAGCGCTGGTCGGAGGCCCAGCACCCTTTCTCCACCACTCTGCAAACGCGACTACTAGTTAAAGAAGTGTTTGCAATATAATAGGTTTCGCATTTGCGAGAATTAGAGCCATTGGCGTTGTAAATGCAAACGTTTTTTACTAATGTTTTTTGGAGTGGAGTGGATGTACGTTGTGTGTGGTGGAATTATGTGGTATGTTGTGCAGTGAAATTATGTGGATAGAAAGTATGTGGTATTTAGTGTATAGGAATTATGTAGAGTGGGATTATGTGTTATGGAGAGTAATTATGTGGTATGGTAGTCTGTGTTGTGGAGTGGTAACCTCAGGTTTAGTCTTCCTCGTTTCCATAGAAGCTCAACTATGAACTCAGTGAGACAAAAAAGATGGAATCACTGAGGAGCACTTTTGGACCTAGTCAGAGGTATGAGCAGGGCCACTGGAATTATGTGACTGTTTGGCTGCACCGAATTTCGCACAATTATACATTTTCTGCATTAGCCACATAATTCATCATCTGCACCCTAATCTGCAGATTTGAACAAAAAAAGCCTTGTTTCTAGCTGAAAAGGGTCAAACGTTACCAAAAATGCAGCGACAAGTGTTACAGCGTGGCGGAAGGCCCTTTCCAAACCTAGAATTGTCACGTGTTACTTATTGCTAAATGTGGGTGTTAAATTGGTACTAATGGTGTGCAAGCCACTCTTGCTTCCCTCTGCGCCTCTCTTGCCTCTTTCTGCATTTCTGTTGCTTCTTTCTGCACGTTTCTTTCTTTTTCTGCACTTCTCTTGACCTCTTTCTGCAAATCTCATGCACTTTCTGCACCTCTCTTCCCTCTTTCTGCACGTCTGTTGCCTCTATCTGCACCTCATTTGCTTCTTTCTGCACCCCTGTTGTCTCTTTCTGCACTCGTCTTCCCTCTTTCTGTACCTTTCCGGCCTGTTTTTGCATCTCACTTGCCTCTTTCTGCACTTTTCTTGCTTCTTTCTACACCTCTCTTGCTTCTTTCAGCAATTCTCTTGCCTCTTTGTGCACTTCTCTTGCCTGTTTCTGCACCTCTCTTGCCTCTTTTTGCACCTCTGTTGGCTCTTTCTGCACCTCACTTGCTCCTTTCTACACTTCTCTTGCCTCTTTCTGCACCCCTGTAGCTTCATTCTGCACTTTCCATGCTTCTTTCTGCACCTGTCTTGCTTCTTTCTGCACCCCTGTTGTCTCTTTATGTACCTCTGTTGCCTCTTTCTGCACTTTTCTTGCCTTTTTCTGCACCTCTCTTCCCTCATTCTGCACATCTGTTGCCTCTTTCTGCACCTCATTTGCTTATTTCTGCACCCCTGTTGTCTCTTTATGCACTCGTCTTCCCTCTTTCTGTACCTTTCCTGCCTGTTTTTGCATCTCACTTGCCTCTTTCTGCACTTTTCTGACTTCTTTCTACACCTCTGTTCCTTCTTTCAGCAATTCTCTTGCCTCTTTGTGCACTTCTCTTGCCTGTTTATGCACTTCTCTTGCCCCTTTCTGCACCCCTGTTGCTTCATTCTGCACTTTCCATGCTTCTTTCTGCACCTGTCTTGCTTCTTTCTGCACCCCAGTTGTCTCTTTAAGTACCTCTTTTGCCTCTTTCTGCACGTCTGTTGCCTCTTTCTGCACCTCATTTGCTTCTTTCTGCACCCCTGCTGTCTCTTTCTGCACTCGTCTTCCCTCTTTCTGTACCTTTCCTGCCTGTTTTTGCTCCTCACTTGCCTCTTTCTGCACTTGTCTTGCTTCTTTCTACACCTCTGTTGCTTCTTTCAGCAATTCTCTTTCCTCTTTGTGCACTTCCCTTGCCTGTTTCAGCACTTCTCTTGCCTCTTTCTGCACCCCTGTTGCTTCATTCTGCACTTTCCATGCTTCTTTCTGCACCTGTCTTGCTTCTTTGTGCACCCTGTTGTCTCTTTATGTACCTCTTTTGCCTCTTTCTGCACGTCTATTGCCTCTTTCTTCACCTCATTTGCTTCTTTCTGCACCCCTGTTGTCTCTTTATTCACTCGTCTTCCCTCTTTCTGTACCTTTCCTGCCTGTTTTTGCATCTCACTTGCCTCTTTCTGCACTTTTTTTGCTTCATTCTACACCTCTGTTGCTTCTTTCAGCAATTCTCTTGCATGTTTCTGCACCTCTCTTTCCTCTTTTCGCACCTCTGTTGGCTCTTTCTGCACCTCACTTGCTCCTATCTACACTTCTCTTGCCTCTTTCTGCACCCCATGTTGGTTCATTCTGCACTTTCCATGCTTCTTTCTGCACCTGTCTTGCTTCTTTCTGCACCCCTGTTGTCTCTTTATGTACCTCTTTTGCCTCTTTCTGCACTTTTCTTGCCTTTTTCTGCACCTCTGTGAGAAGTTGGCCTGGTATATGCTGTTCACTAATTAAAGTGGACACCTTGCACCAGGGCAAATCGACTCTTATGGTAGATAGGTTTAAGACAACCTTTTAAAGAAAGCTATCCTAGTGGTAGCTGTGGAGAGCAGCCTTCAGGCTAAGTCTCGGAGGAATGTAAAGCAGCTTGTTTTACCATATAATCTCTTGAATCACCAAATGAAAAGACACCACACAGGTATATATATCAAATATATATGTATTTATTTCTAAATAACTCTCTACTAATCTCTTTATGAGATTAGAAGACAAACATATGCACAAATCAACGTTTCACAATAAGTTAAGCACAAAATATGGCTGGGGCCCTAGGGGCGTACCAGACCATATACTAAGTAAGAGACTTAGAAACAACGACTTGCAAGGAGACAAGGCCTAGGGCCTTCAGAAGTGCTGGGGCCTCACGAAACCACCCAAGGCAGGTAAGTAAAGGACCCACGGGGGACGCGTGCAGTGTGGATACACAGGCGCGAATCGCCGTTAACTTCAATGGGGCAAGTCGCGGTTGGAAATAAAGAGTTTTAGGATACTTCGGGAGAACCTACAAGCAAGTCACTTACAGGGTAAGTAGTTCTAGGGCCCACACCCACAGGAGCACCGTAGTGCTGGAGTTACCTCACCCAGGGAAGCCGGGTGCACAGGTGTCCTTTGGTGTCGGGTCGCGGCGTCGTTTTCAATGGCGAACAAAGAAGACTTGCTGCTTGCGGGAGCTGAAGAAGTGTCCGGTGGAATCCAAGCCTGGATTCTGGAGAAGGATGACCTGAAAGCAGAGGGGACAGTGTTCAAAGTCACTTGGCAGTGACCCGGGGCAAGGAAGATGGATGCCCACCGTCGTCGGTCGCTTCAGGTCGGTTGCGGGTGCCTTGACTCTTCAGCCACGTGGTCCAGGAGGTGTCGACGACGACCAGGAGCTGGATTCGGTGGGTCCCTCGACGTCTGCAGCTGACTGCGGTGTCGGCAACTCGATTGGAGCCAACAAGCCTTGGCAGCAGCAAGTCTCGGGGAGATGAAGAAAAGTCGATGGCGCAGACCAGCAAGGTCTGAGGGACTCACCCAGCGAGGGTAAGTCAGGGCAGGCCTGGAGCAACCAGGGGAGCCCTTTGGTTTCTTTAGGAAGTCTTCTGGGGACCCACAAGCCAGCGGGCAAGGGATCGCGAAGACACCTCGGGCGGAATCACTCAACAGGGGCCCACGGTCACTCGGGACGGTGTAGGCCTCTGATCTTCGGAGGGATTCCTGCTGGAGGTCGGGACCACACGTGGTCCAAAGCACAAGTTCGTAGAACGTTGTGAAGGGGTTGCACTCGACAATAGTGCACGGTACCCAGGGGTCGCGGTTCCTCGTTACTCGTGGGGTCCACTTGCCTCAGCTTCGCTGGGGACTCACGATGGCCTGGGAGAGGTCAGGAAATCCACTTCTTGGGCTGCAGGGACTTCGGACTCCGGCGGGAGCGGCGTAGTTTGCGACCGTCGTTGTCGTTTTTGGTGCCTGCCAAGCAGGGGAGTCACTCCTTGACTCCAAGGGAGATTCTTCTGTCTTCCAAAGGTAGTGGAACGTCGAAGGGCCAGGATTCTTCTGTAGAGCGTCGTCCAGGGGTTATCTGCTTTGCAATGGCAAGGTTCCCCCTCTTATACTAAAAAGAGGGGATGGACTAGCTCTATGACCCCACCTATGGGAGGGTCAAGGGAGGGGTGGCTACACCCACTTCCCTTTGTCCAGTTTCGCGCCAGAGCAGGGGCAGGTAGCCCCTGAGCTGGTTTGAACTGGCATATGCACAGAGGAGCCTTCTGCTCCCCCAGTGCAGGACTTCAAAGCACTCTAAGAGTGCACCCACCCAGCCCCAATACACTAAACCCTGTCTGGAAGGTGGTTACACCTCCCTGTGACAGGATGCCTATTGTTGGGCTTCCTCCACTGCGAGTTTCGGTCATCAGCAGGAGGGCAGCCCAGTGTCTGTGACTGGTGGCATCCATTTTGTGATGCCAGGGCTCTTTAGGATTCTACCGCGTTTCCACAGCAGGTACATGTCTTATCCCTCTAGAAGGGTGGAATGCTACCCCCGCCGCCAAGATTGGCGGGGGGTAGTATTCCAAGATGTTTGACACCAAACACGACATGTTTTGATGCAGCCATTCCAAAGTTAGCATTTACCGCGAGGATATAATGCACTTAAATAGTATATGGTTTAACCGCATCCACAAACAGCACCAGAGAATGGACTCTGAGAACTGCAGAGGGGCCCTGCTCATGCAGAGGCACCCCCTCACATAGAAGCCAAGCACCCTGCCCTCAGGATTGATAGGGCCTGCCTTAGGGGTGACTGATAGGTTTATATGTGTGTGCAGGAGAGATATAGGAAACCTATATCTCAGTGAGGGGTGCTAGCACCACCTCACCCAGGCTGCAGTAGCAGGCCTGTGGTGTCAGATTTAGACTGCTTCCCAGGGGTGGCATAATATATGCTGCAGCCCCTGGTAGGCCTGTGAAGTACCTATGCCCTTGGCACCTAAGGTACCATATACTAGGGACTCATAAGGCACCACAGTATCCAATCACTAGTGCACCTAGAGTGCACTCCATGTCGTTTAGAGAGAACAGAGAGGCTGGGGCCCTGATTGGCAGGGACCCAGCCAGACTATAGCCAGAAACCAGTGCTAACATCAGAAAAAAAGTGGGGGCAACATAAGAGGCAGATCCTACTCTCCTACACAACCCCCCCAAACGTAGGGACACTAAACTAACCTTGACCAGTTGAGTCTTCGTGTTCAAAGTGGAAATACCTTGAGAGTCCATCTGCATTGGCATGTTGGGTCCCAGGCCTATGTTCCACTGTATAGTCCATCCCCTGTAGGGAAATGGACCACCTCAAAAGTTTTGGGTTTTCACCTTTCATCTGCTTTAGCCATAGGAGGGGCTTGTGGTCAGTCTGAACTATGAAGTGAGTGCCAAACAAGTATGGCCTCAGCTTCTTCAGGGCCCAAACCACAGCAAAGGCCTCCCTCTCTATAGCTGACCAACGTTTCTCTCTAGGGGTCAGCCTTCTGCTAATAAAAGCTACTGGCTGGTCTTGACCTTCATCATTCAGTTGAGACAGTACAGCTCCCACACCCAGCTCAGAAGCATCTGTTTGGACAATGAACTTTTTGGTGTAGTCTGGACTCTGTAAGATGGGGGCAGTGCACATGGCCTGCTTTAGGTCTTCAAATGCCTTTTGACAGCTAGCTGTCCACTGAACCTTTTTTGGCATTTTCTTAGAGGTAAGATCATTCAAGGGGGTCACTATAGATCCATATCCCTTGACAAACCTCCTATAGTACCCAGTCAGGCCTAAGAAGGCTCTCACCTGTGTCTGGGTGGTTGGAGCAACCCATTCCAGTATGGTTTGGATTTTGCTCTGCAAAGGCTGAACCTGGCCTCCACCTACAAGGTGGCCCAGGTACACAACCTGACTCTGCCCTATCTGGCACTTGGTGGCCTTGATAGTGAGGCCTGCTTTCTGCAGGGCCTCCAAAACATTTCTGAGGTGGACCAGGTGATCCTGCCAGGAGGAACTAAAGACAGCAATATCATCTAGATAAGCTGAGCAATAAGTTTCCATCCCTGCCAGAACTTTATTCACCAACCTCTGAAAAGTGGCAGGTGCATTTTTCAATCCAAAGGGCATCACCACAAAGTGGTAGTGCCCACCAGGGGTCGAAAATGCTGTTTTGGCTTTTGCATCATCAGCTAATCTGATTTGCCAGTAGCCAGCTGTTAGGTCAAATGTGCTTAGATACTTGGCTGAGGCCAAAGTATCAATCAGCTCATCTGCCCTTGGTATGGGATAGGCATCAGTCCTAGTGACTGCATTGAGGCCTCTGTAGTCTACACAAAACCTCATTTCTTTCTTACCACCCTGGGTATGAGGCTTGGGTACCAGGACTACTGGGCTAGCCCAAGGGCTATCTGAAGGCTCAATCACGCCTAACTCCAACATTTTCTGGACTTCAGTCCTGATACAGTCCCTGACATGGTCAGGTTGCCTGTAGATTTTATTCTTGACAGGCAGACTGTCCCCAGTGTCCACCTCATGGGTGCACCAGGTAGTCTGACTAGGGGTCAGGCTAAACATATGTCTAAACTGTTGCAGAACTTGTCTGCACTCAGTTTGCTGATGGTCAGTGAGGCTGCTTGCCAAAGCAACACCATCTACTGACCCATCATCAGGGTTCTGAGAGAGCAGGTCAGGGAGAGGGTCACTCTCCTCCTCCTGGTCCTCATCAGTTGCCATGAGCAAGCCCATGTCAGCCCTGTCAACATATGGCTTTAATCTGTTGACATGAAGCACCCTTAGGGGGCTCCTGGGAGTTCCAAGATTCACCAGATAGGTGACTTCTCCCTTCTGTTCAACTATTGTATGGGGGCCACTCCACTTGTCCTGGAGGGCTGCTGGGGCCACAGGCTCCAACACCCACACTTTCTGTCCTGGCTGGTATACAGTCAGCACAGCCTTTTGGTCATGCCAAGCTTTTTGCAATTCTTGGCTGGCCTCCAGGTTTTTGGTTGCCTTTTTCATGTACTCTGCCATCCGGGAGCGGAGACCAAGTACATAGTCCATCACATCTTGTTTGGGGGGCTTGAGAGGTAACTCCCAGCCCTCTTTTACCAAACATAGTGGACCTCTCACAGGATGCCCAAACAGAAGCTCAAATGGGCTGTAGCCAACCCCCTTCTGTGGAACCTCTCTGTATGCAAACAAAAGGCAAGGAAGAAGAAGGTCCCATTTCCGCCTAAGCTTCTCTGGGAGTCCCTTAATCATTCCTTTCAAGGTCTTGTTGAAGCGTTCAACTAAACCATTGCATTGTGGGTGATAGGGGTGGTGAACTTATAAGTTACACCACACTCCTTCCACATTGCTTTCAGATATCCTGACATGAAGTTGGTACCTCTGTCAGAAATGACCTCCTTTGGGAAACCCACTCTGGAGAAAACTCCAATGAGGGCTCTTGCCACCACAGGTGCTGTGGTGGTCCTCAGGGGAATTGCCTCTGGGTACCTGGTGGCATGATCCACTACCACCAGGATAAATCTGTGCCCAGATGCAGTCTGAGGGTCAAGGGGACCAACAATGTCAATCCCTACCCTTTCAAAGGGTACCCCCACCACAGGTAGTGGTATCAGGGGGCCTTTGTTGTGCCACCTGCCTTACCACTGGCTTGGCAAGTGACACAGGAGCGACAAAACTCCTTTGTGTCCTCTGACATATGTGGCCAATGAAAATGTGGAACAAGCCTGTCCCAGGTCTTGTTTTGGCCCAAGTGTCCTGCCAAAGGGATATCATGTGCTAAGGTCAAGAGGAACCCCTAAACTTCTGAGGTATTACCAACCTCCTGGTGGCTCCAGGGGCTGGGTCTCTACCCTCAGAATATAGGAGTCCCTCATCCCAATAAACTTTATGGGACCCACTAGCACTCCCAGCAGCCTCAGCAGCAGCCTGCTGTCTGAGGGGTTCAAGAGAGGGGCAGCACTGTTGCTCCTTGCTCAGATCTTCCCTGGAAGGGCCCCCTGCCCCCAAGAACTCAACCTGGTCAGGTTCAAGTTCCTCTGGGGCAGTTCCTTCTTCAGGTTCTGCTTCACCTCCCTCTGGAAGTGAATCCTTGATCTGAGACAGAGGGGAAGGCACTGCCTTTACCCTACTGCTCCTCCTCTTGGGAAGCATCTGGTCCATTGTTCCAGGATCCAGAGCTGGTTCAGTGTCATGCATTCTTGCTTGTGACCTGGTCACAGCAAATACCTCTGCAGGGATGCCCAACATCTCAGCATGAGTCCATAACTCTACTTCAGACCAGGCTGAAGTCTCTAGATCATTGCCCAATAGACATTCTACAGGGAGGTCTGCACTAACTACAACCTTCTTGAGGCCAGTTACCCCTCCCCAGGAGAAATTCACAACTGCCAGACTATGGTTGGTCTGGACATTGCTTGCATTGGTCACCTGGTACATTTCACCCAGGATGATCTGTCCAGGGTCCACTAGGTCCTCTGCCACCATGGTGACACTAGCACCTGTGTCCCTAAATGCCAAAGCCTGTTTGCCATTTATCAAAGGCTGCTGTTTGTACTTGCCCAGATTACTGGGGCTTACTAGGAAGGACATATCAATGTTTCCCTCACAAATCAGCATTGCCTGAGTGGTCACTCTGACTAGGTCAGAATCCACTTCAGAACCCAGGGTCAACCCTACTACACCCTTATTCTGAGTACCACCTCCACCAGTAGCTGAGCTAGGGGGCACAGTTGCCTTAGGGGCAGGAGTGGTGGTGGTTTGGTCTTTGGACTTGGTACAATCAGAAGTCCAGTGCCCTTTCTGTTTACAGAATTTGCACCAGGGCTTCTTTTGGCCTTTTCCCTTGTTGGACTGTGACTCCCCACCAGATGCAGATTTTTGGGGCCCTTGTGAAGACTTCTGGTCTTTTGACTTATCCCCACCTTTCTCAGAGCCTTTAGGATCTTGCTTCTTAGTGTCACCCCCTTGGTTCTGGGTTTTCTGCCTCACCCTGGTTCTGACCCATTTGTCTGCCTTCTTTCCCAATTCTTGGGGAGAGGTCAGATCAGAGTCCACCAGGTACTGATGCAACAACTGGTTCTGGCAATTATTTAGGATCTGTTCTCTCATCATCAGATTATACAATCCCTTGAAATCAGTAACCCTACTGCCAACCAGCCAACCCTCTAGAGCCTTGGTTGCACAATCAACAAAGTCAGTCCAGTCCTGAGTCTGTGCCTTCTGGGTATCTCTGAACTTTAACCTGTACTGCTCAGTGGTTAAGCCAAACCCATCTATCAGTGCACTCTTCAGGACCTCATAATCATCAGCATCCTCCTCTCTAACAGTGAGGAGCTTGTCTCTTCCTTTATCTGAAAAGGAGAGCCACAAGATTGCTGCCCACTGCTTTTGGGGGACCTGCTGTACTCTACAGGCCCTCTCCATAGCAGTTATCCACTTGTGGATATCATCCCCACTCTGGTAGGGAGGAACAACCTTGCTCAGGTTCCTATGGTCAGGAATATATTCTCTGCCTCTAGGGACACTGTTGCTGCCACCAGGGGGTTCTAACCCCTCTTTTCTAGAAGCTCTCTGGATCTCCAGGGCTTCCCTATCCAGTGCCAACTGCTTGGTTCTGAGGGCCACTCTGGCTTCCTCATACTGGAGCAGTTTGCACCTTCTCTCAGAGGAGGTCTCTCTTAAGGAAAAGTATGAGCTCCTCTGCTGGACAAATTCTCTGCCAGAGTGATAAGAGTGGTCAGATTCCCTGGAAGGGGATCTGTGCCTCTCCTCCTCTCTGTCAGTTCTCTTAGGGAGAATTCCTCTGTCCTTTTCAGGCTCCTTGGAGCCTGGCCCTTCAATCACAGAGTCTTGGTCATTCTGATTTTCATCATCTGACCCAGATACTATGACTGACCCACCCACTGATTCAAACCCTTTAGCTCCTAGAGCCAATCTCAGGTCATCTGCTGTCAGCAGATCTATCAGGTGCAGGGTTGAGGGACTCTGTCCTATCCTCAGGTGTCTGTCAACACACATGGCTCTCAAGTCAGAGAAAGCCATGTCCTTATACTGAGGCTGAGTGGATCCACTGGGTCCACCCCTTAAGGACATTCTAGTGTTGTGCAGTGTTGTACTACCTACACTAGTTTGTGGCCTACTGATCCTAGCTTGAGCTGTGGAAAGGGTGTGCTATCCCTTGGCACACAGCTCTAAGTTCAGTAGAACTTATTGATACTAAGCTTGACTTTATATGTACCTTGAGTACCTATAATGGTTTTCAGTTAGTAATTCAAATAGAGATTTTCTGGTAAAACAATGGCAAGCTGGAATCCCACACGCTGCCCACCAATGTGAGAAGTTGGCCTGGTATATGCTGTTCACTAATTAAAGTGGACACCTTGCACCAGGGCAAATCGACTCTTATGGTAGATAGGTTTAAGACAACCTTTTAAAGAAAGCTATCCTAGTGGTAGCTGTGGAGAGCAGCCTTCAGGCTAAGTCTCGGAGGAATGTAAAGCAGCTTGTTTTACCATATAATCTCTTGAATCACCAAATGAAAAGACACCACACAGGTATATATATCAAATATATATGTATTTATTTCTAAATAACTCTCTACTAATCTCTTTATGAGATTAGAAGACAAACATATGCACAAATCAACGTTTCACAATAAGTTAAGCACAAAATATGGCTGGGGCCCTAGGGGCGTACCAGACCATATACTAAGTAAGAGACTTAGAAACAACGACTTGCAAGGAGACAAGGCCTAGGGCCTTCAGAAGTGCTGGGGCCTCACGAAACCACCCAAGGCAGGTAAGTAAAGGACCCACGGGGGACGCGTGCAGTGTGGATACACAGGCGCGAATCGCCGTTAACTTCAATGGGGCAAGTCGCGGTTGGAAATAAAGAGTTTTAGGATACTTCGGGAGAACCTACAAGCAAGTCACTTACAGGGTAAGTAGTTCTAGGGCCCACACCCACAGGAGCACCGTAGTGCTGGAGTTACCTCACCCAGGGAAGCCGGGTGCACAGGTGTCCTTTGGTGTCGGGTCGCGGCGTCGTTTTCAATGGCGAACAAAGAAGACTTGCTGCTTGCGGGAGCTGAAGAAGTGTCCGGTGGAATCCAAGCCTGGATTCTGGAGAAGGATGACCTGAAAGCAGAGGGGACAGTGTTCAAAGTCACTTGGCAGTGACCCGGGGCAAGGAAGATGGATGCCCACCGTCGTCGGTCGCTTCAGGTCGGTTGCGGGTGCCTTGACTCTTCAGCCACGTGGTCCAGGAGGTGTCGACGACGACCAGGAGCTGGATTCGGTGGGTCCCTCGACGTCTGCAGCTGACTGCGGTGTCGGCAACTCGATTGGAGCCAACAAGCCTTGGCAGCAGCAAGTCTCGGGGAGATGAAGAAAAGTCGATGGCGCAGACCAGCAAGGTCTGAGGGACTCACCCAGCGAGGGTAAGTCAGGGCAGGCCTGGAGCAACCAGGGGAGCCCTTTGGTTTCTTTAGGAAGTCTTCTGGGGACCCACAAGCCAGCGGGCAAGGGATCGCAAAGACACCTCGGGCGGAATCACTCAACAGGGGCCCACGGTCACTCGGGACGGTGTAGGCCTCTGATCTTCGGAGGGATTCCTGCTGGAGGTCGGGACCACACGTGGTCCAAAGCACAAGTTCGTAGAACGTTGTGAAGGGGTTGCACTCGACAATAGTGCACGGTACCCAGGGGTCGCGGTTCCTCGTTACTCGTGGGGTCCACTTGCCTCAGCTTCGCTGGGGACTCACGATGGCCTGGGAGAGGTCAGGAAATCTACTTCTTGGGCTGCAGGGACTTCGGACTCCGGCGGGAGCGGCGTAGTTTGCGACCGTCGTTGTCGTTTTTGGTGCCTGCCAAGCAGGGGAGTCACTCCTTGACTCCAAGGGAGATTCTTCTGTCTTCCAAAGGTAGTGGAACGTCGAAGGGCCAGGATTCTTCTGTAGAGCGTCGTCCAGGGGTTATCTGCTTTGCAATGGCAAGGTTCCCCCTCTTATACTAAAAAGAGGGGATGGACTAGCTCTATGACCCCACCTATGGGAGGGTCAAGGGAGGGGGTGGCTACACCCACTTCCCTTTGTCCAGTTTCGCGCCAGAGCAGGGGCAGGTAGCCCCTGAGCTGGTTTGAACTGGCATATGCACAGAGGAGCCTTCTGCTCCCCCAGTGCAGGACTTCAAAGCACTCTAAGAGTGCACCCACCCAGCCCCAATACACTAAACCCTGTCTGGAAGGTGGTTACACCTCCCTGTGACAGGATGCCTATTGTTGGGCTTCCTCCACTGCGAGTTTCGGTCATCAGCAGGAGGGCAGCCCAGTGTCTGTGACTGGTGGCATCCATTTTGTGATGCCAGGGCTCTTTAGGATTCTACCGCGTTTCCACAGCAGGTACATGTCTTATCCCTCTAGAAGGGTGGAATGCTACCCCCGCCGCCAAGATTGGCGGGGGGTAGTATTCCAAGATGTTTGACACCAAACACGACATGTTTTGATGCAGCCATTCCAAAGTTAGCATTTACCGCGAGGATATAATGCACTTAAATAGTATATGGTTTAACCGCATCCACAAACAGCACCAGAGAATGGACTCTGAGAACTGCAGAGGGGCCCTGCTCATGCAGAGGCACCCCCTCACATAGAAGCCAAGCACCCTGCCCTCAGGATTGATAGGGCCTGCCTTAGGGGTGACTGATAGGTTTATATGTGTGTGCAGGAGAGATATAGGAAACCTATATCTCAGTGAGGGGTGCTAGCACCACCTCACCCAGGCTGCAGTAGCAGGCCTGTGGTGTCAGATTTAGACTGCTTCCCAGGGGTGGCATAATATATGCTGCAGCCCCTGGTAGGCCTGTGAAGTACCTATGCCCTTGGCACCTAAGGTACCATATACTAGGGACTCATAAGGCACCACAGTATCCAATCACTAGTGCACCTAGAGTGCACTCCATGTCGTTTAGAGAGAACAGAGAGGCTGGGGCCCTGATTGGCAGGGACCCAGCCAGACTATAGCCAGAAACCAGTGCTAACATCAGAAAAAAAGTGGGGGCAACATAAGAGGCAGATCCTACTCTCCTACAACCTCTCTTTCCTCTTTCTGCACTTCTGTTGCCTCTTTCTGCACCTCATCTTGCTTCTTTCTGCACCTCCTGTTGTCTCTTTCTGCACTCGTCTTCCCTCTTTCTGTACCTTTCCTGCCTGTTTTTGCATCTCACTTGCCTCTTTCT
>CAWUFW010025365.1:0-45992 GCA_963921515.1 Calotriton arnoldi
GAAGAAAAGTCTTTAAAAATGGCAATTTTGGTCACTGTGAGGCTTTAAAAAGTGGTTATTCAACATGAGGCATGATCCAATTGACATTTTGAATCATTTTTTGTATAGTCCAAAAAATCAATTTTCTGATGAAAAACGATGACCCCGGACCTGTCGAACTTTCTCCAGATGGTTGGGAATGGTGATTTTTTAATGTTTAATCTTTTGACTGTAAATAACTATTGCATATGAATTATCACTTTTGGAACTAAAATAAGTGTGTTTAGAGTCATTTTTCTGCCCGAAATCGGTCAAAATAGAATCTTCTGAGAAGGAAGAAAAGTCTTTAAAAATGGCAATTTTGGTCACTGTGAGGCTTTAAAAAGTGGTTATTCAACATGAGGCATGATCCAATTGACATTTTGAATCATTTTTTGTATAGTCCAAAAAATCAATTTTCTGATGAAAAACGATGACCCCGGACCTGTCGAACTTTCTCCAGATGGTTGGGAATGGTGATTTTTTAATGTTTAATCTTTTGACTGTAAATAACTATTGCATATGAATTATCACTTTTGGAACTAAAATAAGTGTGTTTAGAGTCATTTTTCTGCCCGAAATCGGTCAAAATAGAATCTTCTGAGAAGGAAGAAAAGTCTTTAAAAATGGCAATTTTGGTCACTGTGAGGCTTTAAAAAGTGGTTATTCAACATGAGGCATGATCCAATTGACATTTTGAATCATTTTTTGTATAGTCCAAAAAATCAATTTTCTGATGAAAAACGATGACCCCGGACCTGTCGAACTTTCTCCAGATGGTTGGGAATGGTGATTTTTTAATGTTTAATCTTTTGACTGTAAATAACTATTGCATATGAATTATCACTTTTGGAACTAAAATAAGTGTGTTTAGAGTCATTTTTCTGCCCGAAATCGGTCAAAATAGAATCTTCTGAGAAGGAAGAAAAGTCTTTAAAAATGGCAATTTTGGTCACTGTGAGGCTTTAAAAAGTGGTTATTCAACATGAGGCATGATCCAATTGACATTTTGAATCATTTTTTGTATAGTCCAAAAAATCAATTTTCTGATGAAAAACGATGACCCCGGACCTGTCGAACTTTCTCCAGATGGTTGGGAATGGTGATTTTTTAATGTTTAATCTTTTGACTGTAAATAACTATTGCATATGAATTATCACTTTTGGAACTAAAATAAGTGTGTTTAGAGTCATTTTTCTGCCCGAAATCGGTCAAAATAGAATCTTCTGAGAAGGAAGAAAAGTCTTTAAAAATGGCAATTTTGGTCACTGTGAGGCTTTAAAAAGTGGTTATTCAACATGAGGCATGATCCAATTGACATTTTGAATCATTTTTTGTATAGTCCAAAAAATCAATTTTCTGATGAAAAACGATGACCCCGGACCTGTCGAACTTTCTCCAGATGGTTGGGAATGGTGATTTTTTAATGTTTAATCTTTTGACTGTAAATAACTATTGCATATGAATTATCACTTTTGGAACTAAAATAAGTGTGTTTAGAGTCATTTTTCTGCCCGAAATCGGTCAAAATAGAATCTTCTGAGAAGGAAGAAAAGTCTTTAAAAATGGCAATTTTGGTCACTGTGAGGCTTTAAAAAGTGGTTATTCAACATGAGGCATGATCCAATTGACATTTTGAATCATTTTTTGTATAGTCCAAAAAATCAATTTTCTGATGAAAAACGATGACCCCGGACCTGTCGAACTTTCTCCAGATGGTTGGGAATGGTGATTTTTTAATGTTTAATCTTTTGACTGTAAATAACTATTGCATATGAATTATCACTTTTGGAACTAAAATAAGTGTGTTTAGAGTCATTTTTCTGCCCGAAATCGGTCAAAATAGAATCTTCTGAGAAGGAAGAAAAGTCTTTAAAAATGGCAATTTTGGTCACTGTGAGGCTTTAAAAAGTGGTTATTCAACATGAGGCATGATCCAATTGACATTTTGAATCATTTTTTGTATAGTCCAAAAAATCAATTTTCTGATGAAAAACGATGACCCCGGACCTGTCGAACTTTCTCCAGATGGTTGGGAATGGTGATTTTTTAATGTTTAATCTTTTGACTGTAAATAACTATTGCATATGAATTATCACTTTTGGAACTAAAATAAGTGTGTTTAGAGTCATTTTTCTGCCCGAAATCGGTCAAAATAGAATCTTCTGAGAAGGAAGAAAAGTCTTTAAAAATGGCAATTTTGGTCACTGTGAGGCTTTAAAAAGTGGTTATTCAACATGAGGCATGATCCAATTGACATTTTGAATCATTTTTTGTATAGTCCAAAAAATCAATTTTCTGATGAAAAACGATGACCCCGGACCTGTCGAACTTTCTCCAGATGGTTGGGAATGGTGATTTTTTAATGTTTAATCTTTTGACTGTAAATAACTATTGCATATGAATTATCACTTTTGGAACTAAAATAAGTGTGTTTAGAGTCATTTTTCTGCCCGAAATCGGTCAAAATAGAATCTTCTGAGAAGGAAGAAAAGTCTTTAAAAATGGCAATTTTGGTCACTGTGAGGCTTTAAAAAGTGGTTATTCAACATGAGGCATGATCCAATTGACATTTTGAATCATTTTTTGTATAGTCCAAAAAATCAATTTTCTGATGAAAAACGATGACCCCGGACCTGTCGAACTTTCTCCAGATGGTTGGGAATGGTGATTTTTTAATGTTTAATCTTTTGACTGTAAATAACTATTGCATATGAATTATCACTTTTGGAACTAAAATAAGTGTGTTTAGAGTCATTTTTCTGCCCGAAATCGGTCAAAATAGAATCTTCTGAGAAGGAAGAAAAGTCTTTAAAAATGGCAATTTTGGTCACTGTGAGGCTTTAAAAAGTGGTTATTCAACATGAGGCATGATCCAATTGACATTTTGAATCATTTTTTGTATAGTCCAAAAAATCAATTTTCTGATGAAAAACGATGACCCCGGACCTGTCGAACTTTCTCCAGATGGTTGGGAATGGTGATTTTTTAATGTTTAATCTTTTGACTGTAAATAACTATTGCATATGAATTATCACTTTTGGAACTAAAATAAGTGTGTTTAGAGTCATTTTTCTGCCCGAAATCGGTCAAAATAGAATCTTCTGAGAAGGAAGAAAAGTCTTTAAAAATGGCAATTTTGGTCACTGTGAGGCTTTAAAAAGTGGTTATTCAACATGAGGCATGATCCAATTGACATTTTGAATCATTTTTTGTATAGTCCAAAAAATCAATTTTCTGATGAAAAACGATGACCCCGGACCTGTCGAACTTTCTCCAGATGGTTGGGAATGGTGATTTTTTAATGTTTAATCTTTTGACTGTAAATAACTATTGCATATGAATTATCACTTTTGGAACTAAAATAAGTGTGTTTAGAGTCATTTTTCTGCCCGAAATCGGTCAAAATAGAATCTTCTGAGAAGGAAGAAAAGTCTTTAAAAATGGCAATTTTGGTCACTGTGAGGCTTTAAAAAGTGGTTATTCAACATGAGGCATGATCCAATTGACATTTTGAATCATTTTTTGTATAGTCCAAAAAATCAATTTTCTGATGAAAAACGATGACCCCGGACCTGTCGAACTTTCTCCAGATGGTTGGGAATGGTGATTTTTTAATGTTTAATCTTTTGACTGTAAATAACTATTGCATATGAATTATCACTTTTGGAACTAAAATAAGTGTGTTTAGAGTCATTTTTCTGCCCGAAATCGGTCAAAATAGAATCTTCTGAGAAGGAAGAAAAGTCTTTAAAAATGGCAATTTTGGTCACTGTGAGGCTTTAAAAAGTGGTTATTCAACATGAGGCATGATCCAATTGACATTTTGAATCATTTTTTGTATAGTCCAAAAAATCAATTTTCTGATGAAAAACGATGACCCCGGACCTGTCGAACTTTCTCCAGATGGTTGGGAATGGTGATTTTTTAATGTTTAATCTTTTGACTGTAAATAACTATTGCATATGAATTATCACTTTTGGAACTAAAATAAGTGTGTTTAGAGTCATTTTTCTGCCCGAAATCGGTCAAAATAGAATCTTCTGAGAAGGAAGAAAAGTCTTTAAAAATGGCAATTTTGGTCACTGTGAGGCTTTAAAAAGTGGTTATTCAACATGAGGCATGATCCAATTGACATTTTGAATCATTTTTTGTATAGTCCAAAAAATCAATTTTCTGATGAAAAACGATGACCCCGGACCTGTCGAACTTTCTCCAGATGGTTGGGAATGGTGATTTTTTAATGTTTAATCTTTTGACTGTAAATAACTATTGCATATGAATTATCACTTTTGGAACTAAAATAAGTGTGTTTAGAGTCATTTTTCTGCCCGAAATCGGTCAAAATAGAATCTTCTGAGAAGGAAGAAAAGTCTTTAAAAATGGCAATTTTGGTCACTGTGAGGCTTTAAAAAGTGGTTATTCAACATGAGGCATGATCCAATTGACATTTTGAATCATTTTTTGTATAGTCCAAAAAATCAATTTTCTGATGAAAAACGATGACCCCGGACCTGTCGAACTTTCTCCAGATGGTTGGGAATGGTGATTTTTTAATGTTTAATCTTTTGACTGTAAATAACTATTGCATATGAATTATCACTTTTGGAACTAAAATAAGTGTGTTTAGAGTCATTTTTCTGCCCGAAATCGGTCAAAATAGAATCTTCTGAGAAGGAAGAAAAGTCTTTAAAAATGGCAATTTTGGTCACTGTGAGGCTTTAAAAAGTGGTTATTCAACATGAGGCATGATCCAATTGACATTTTGAATCATTTTTTGTATAGTCCAAAAAATCAATTTTCTGATGAAAAACGATGACCCCGGACCTGTCGAACTTTCTCCAGATGGTTGGGAATGGTGATTTTTTAATGTTTAATCTTTTGACTGTAAATAACTATTGCATATGAATTATCACTTTTGGAACTAAAATAAGTGTGTTTAGAGTCATTTTTCTGCCCGAAATCGGTCAAAATAGAATCTTCTGAGAAGGAAGAAAAGTCTTTAAAAATGGCAATTTTGGTCACTGTGAGGCTTTAAAAAGTGGTTATTCAACATGAGGCATGATCCAATTGACATTTTGAATCATTTTTTGTATAGTCCAAAAAATCAATTTTCTGATGAAAAACGATGACCCCGGACCTGTCGAACTTTCTCCAGATGGTTGGGAATGGTGATTTTTTAATGTTTAATCTTTTGACTGTAAATAACTATTGCATATGAATTATCACTTTTGGAACTAAAATAAGTGTGTTTAGAGTCATTTTTCTGCCCGAAATCGGTCAAAATAGAATCTTCTGAGAAGGAAGAAAAGTCTTTAAAAATGGCAATTTTGGTCACTGTGAGGCTTTAAAAAGTGGTTATTCAACATGAGGCATGATCCAATTGACATTTTGAATCATTTTTTGTATAGTCCAAAAAATCAATTTTCTGATGAAAAACGATGACCCCGGACCTGTCGAACTTTCTCCAGATGGTTGGGAATGGTGATTTTTTAATGTTTAATCTTTTGACTGTAAATAACTATTGCATATGAATTATCACTTTTGGAACTAAAATAAGTGTGTTTAGAGTCATTTTTCTGCCCGAAATCGGTCAAAATAGAATCTTCTGAGAAGGAAGAAAAGTCTTTAAAAATGGCAATTTTGGTCACTGTGAGGCTTTAAAAAGTGGTTATTCAACATGAGGCATGATCCAATTGACATTTTGAATCATTTTTTGTATAGTCCAAAAAATCAATTTTCTGATGAAAAACGATGACCCCGGACCTGTCGAACTTTCTCCAGATGGTTGGGAATGGTGATTTTTTAATGTTTAATCTTTTGACTGTAAATAACTATTGCATATGAATTATCACTTTTGGAACTAAAATAAGTGTGTTTAGAGTCATTTTTCTGCCCGAAATCGGTCAAAATAGAATCTTCTGAGAAGGAAGAAAAGTCTTTAAAAATGGCAATTTTGGTCACTGTGAGGCTTTAAAAAGTGGTTATTCAACATGAGGCATGATCCAATTGACATTTTGAATCATTTTTTGTATAGTCCAAAAAATCAATTTTCTGATGAAAAACGATGACCCCGGACCTGTCGAACTTTCTCCAGATGGTTGGGAATGGTGATTTTTTAATGTTTAATCTTTTGACTGTAAATAACTATTGCATATGAATTATCACTTTTGGAACTAAAATAAGTGTGTTTAGAGTCATTTTTCTGCCCGAAATCGGTCAAAATAGAATCTTCTGAGAAGGAAGAAAAGTCTTTAAAAATGGCAATTTTGGTCACTGTGAGGCTTTAAAAAGTGGTTATTCAACATGAGGCATGATCCAATTGACATTTTGAATCATTTTTTGTATAGTCCAAAAAATCAATTTTCTGATGAAAAACGATGACCCCGGACCTGTCGAACTTTCTCCAGATGGTTGGGAATGGTGATTTTTTAATGTTTAATCTTTTGACTGTAAATAACTATTGCATATGAATTATCACTTTTGGAACTAAAATAAGTGTGTTTAGAGTCATTTTTCTGCCCGAAATCGGTCAAAATAGAATCTTCTGAGAAGGAAGAAAAGTCTTTAAAAATGGCAATTTTGGTCACTGTGAGGCTTTAAAAAGTGGTTATTCAACATGAGGCATGATCCAATTGACATTTTGAATCATTTTTTGTATAGTCCAAAAAATCAATTTTCTGATGAAAAACGATGACCCCGGACCTGTCGAACTTTCTCCAGATGGTTGGGAATGGTGATTTTTTAATGTTTAATCTTTTGACTGTAAATAACTATTGCATATGAATTATCACTTTTGGAACTAAAATAAGTGTGTTTAGAGTCATTTTTCTGCCCGAAATCGGTCAAAATAGAATCTTCTGAGAAGGAAGAAAAGTCTTTAAAAATGGCAATTTTGGTCACTGTGAGGCTTTAAAAAGTGGTTATTCAACATGAGGCATGATCCAATTGACATTTTGAATCATTTTTTGTATAGTCCAAAAAATCAATTTTCTGATGAAAAACGATGACCCCGGACCTGTCGAACTTTCTCCAGATGGTTGGGAATGGTGATTTTTTAATGTTTAATCTTTTGACTGTAAATAACTATTGCATATGAATTATCACTTTTGGAACTAAAATAAGTGTGTTTAGAGTCATTTTTCTGCCCGAAATCGGTCAAAATAGAATCTTCTGAGAAGGAAGAAAAGTCTTTAAAAATGGCAATTTTGGTCACTGTGAGGCTTTAAAAAGTGGTTATTCAACATGAGGCATGATCCAATTGACATTTTGAATCATTTTTTGTATAGTCCAAAAAATCAATTTTCTGATGAAAAACGATGACCCCGGACCTGTCGAACTTTCTCCAGATGGTTGGGAATGGTGATTTTTTAATGTTTAATCTTTTGACTGTAAATAACTATTGCATATGAATTATCACTTTTGGAACTAAAATAAGTGTGTTTAGAGTCATTTTTCTGCCCGAAATCGGTCAAAATAGAATCTTCTGAGAAGGAAGAAAAGTCTTTAAAAATGGCAATTTTGGTCACTGTGAGGCTTTAAAAAGTGGTTATTCAACATGAGGCATGATCCAATTGACATTTTGAATCATTTTTTGTATAGTCCAAAAAATCAATTTTCTGATGAAAAACGATGACCCCGGACCTGTCGAACTTTCTCCAGATGGTTGGGAATGGTGATTTTTTAATGTTTAATCTTTTGACTGTAAATAACTATTGCATATGAATTATCACTTTTGGAACTAAAATAAGTGTGTTTAGAGTCATTTTTCTGCCCGAAATCGGTCAAAATAGAATCTTCTGAGAAGGAAGAAAAGTCTTTAAAAATGGCAATTTTGGTCACTGTGAGGCTTTAAAAAGTGGTTATTCAACATGAGGCATGATCCAATTGACATTTTGAATCATTTTTTGTATAGTCCAAAAAATCAATTTTCTGATGAAAAACGATGACCCCGGACCTGTCGAACTTTCTCCAGATGGTTGGGAATGGTGATTTTTTAATGTTTAATCTTTTGACTGTAAATAACTATTGCATATGAATTATCACTTTTGGAACTAAAATAAGTGTGTTTAGAGTCATTTTTCTGCCCGAAATCGGTCAAAATAGAATCTTCTGAGAAGGAAGAAAAGTCTTTAAAAATGGCAATTTTGGTCACTGTGAGGCTTTAAAAAGTGGTTATTCAACATGAGGCATGATCCAATTGACATTTTGAATCATTTTTTGTATAGTCCAAAAAATCAATTTTCTGATGAAAAACGATGACCCCGGACCTGTCGAACTTTCTCCAGATGGTTGGGAATGGTGATTTTTTAATGTTTAATCTTTTGACTGTAAATAACTATTGCATATGAATTATCACTTTTGGAACTAAAATAAGTGTGTTTAGAGTCATTTTTCTGCCCGAAATCGGTCAAAATAGAATCTTCTGAGAAGGAAGAAAAGTCTTTAAAAATGGCAATTTTGGTCACTGTGAGGCTTTAAAAAGTGGTTATTCAACATGAGGCATGATCCAATTGACATTTTGAATCATTTTTTGTATAGTCCAAAAAATCAATTTTCTGATGAAAAACGATGACCCCGGACCTGTCGAACTTTCTCCAGATGGTTGGGAATGGTGATTTTTTAATGTTTAATCTTTTGACTGTAAATAACTATTGCATATGAATTATCACTTTTGGAACTAAAATAAGTGTGTTTAGAGTCATTTTTCTGCCCGAAATCGGTCAAAATAGAATCTTCTGAGAAGGAAGAAAAGTCTTTAAAAATGGCAATTTTGGTCACTGTGAGGCTTTAAAAAGTGGTTATTCAACATGAGGCATGATCCAATTGACATTTTGAATCATTTTTTGTATAGTCCAAAAAATCAATTTTCTGATGAAAAACGATGACCCCGGACCTGTCGAACTTTCTCCAGATGGTTGGGAATGGTGATTTTTTAATGTTTAATCTTTTGACTGTAAATAACTATTGCATATGAATTATCACTTTTGGAACTAAAATAAGTGTGTTTAGAGTCATTTTTCTGCCCGAAATCGGTCAAAATAGAATCTTCTGAGAAGGAAGAAAAGTCTTTAAAAATGGCAATTTTGGTCACTGTGAGGCTTTAAAAAGTGGTTATTCAACATGAGGCATGATCCAATTGACATTTTGAATCATTTTTTGTATAGTCCAAAAAATCAATTTTCTGATGAAAAACGATGACCCCGGACCTGTCGAACTTTCTCCAGATGGTTGGGAATGGTGATTTTTTAATGTTTAATCTTTTGACTGTAAATAACTATTGCATATGAATTATCACTTTTGGAACTAAAATAAGTGTGTTTAGAGTCATTTTTCTGCCCGAAATCGGTCAAAATAGAATCTTCTGAGAAGGAAGAAAAGTCTTTAAAAATGGCAATTTTGGTCACTGTGAGGCTTTAAAAAGTGGTTATTCAACATGAGGCATGATCCAATTGACATTTTGAATCATTTTTTGTATAGTCCAAAAAATCAATTTTCTGATGAAAAACGATGACCCCGGACCTGTCGAACTTTCTCCAGATGGTTGGGAATGGTGATTTTTTAATGTTTAATCTTTTGACTGTAAATAACTATTGCATATGAATTATCACTTTTGGAACTAAAATAAGTGTGTTTAGAGTCATTTTTCTGCCCGAAATCGGTCAAAATAGAATCTTCTGAGAAGGAAGAAAAGTCTTTAAAAATGGCAATTTTGGTCACTGTGAGGCTTTAAAAAGTGGTTATTCAACATGAGGCATGATCCAATTGACATTTTGAATCATTTTTTGTATAGTCCAAAAAATCAATTTTCTGATGAAAAACGATGACCCCGGACCTGTCGAACTTTCTCCAGATGGTTGGGAATGGTGATTTTTTAATGTTTAATCTTTTGACTGTAAATAACTATTGCATATGAATTATCACTTTTGGAACTAAAATAAGTGTGTTTAGAGTCATTTTTCTGCCCGAAATCGGTCAAAATAGAATCTTCTGAGAAGGAAGAAAAGTCTTTAAAAATGGCAATTTTGGTCACTGTGAGGCTTTAAAAAGTGGTTATTCAACATGAGGCATGATCCAATTGACATTTTGAATCATTTTTTGTATAGTCCAAAAAATCAATTTTCTGATGAAAAACGATGACCCCGGACCTGTCGAACTTTCTCCAGATGGTTGGGAATGGTGATTTTTTAATGTTTAATCTTTTGACTGTAAATAACTATTGCATATGAATTATCACTTTTGGAACTAAAATAAGTGTGTTTAGAGTCATTTTTCTGCCCGAAATCGGTCAAAATAGAATCTTCTGAGAAGGAAGAAAAGTCTTTAAAAATGGCAATTTTGGTCACTGTGAGGCTTTAAAAAGTGGTTATTCAACATGAGGCATGATCCAATTGACATTTTGAATCATTTTTTGTATAGTCCAAAAAATCAATTTTCTGATGAAAAACGATGACCCCGGACCTGTCGAACTTTCTCCAGATGGTTGGGAATGGTGATTTTTTAATGTTTAATCTTTTGACTGTAAATAACTATTGCATATGAATTATCACTTTTGGAACTAAAATAAGTGTGTTTAGAGTCATTTTTCTGCCCGAAATCGGTCAAAATAGAATCTTCTGAGAAGGAAGAAAAGTCTTTAAAAATGGCAATTTTGGTCACTGTGAGGCTTTAAAAAGTGGTTATTCAACATGAGGCATGATCCAATTGACATTTTGAATCATTTTTTGTATAGTCCAAAAAATCAATTTTCTGATGAAAAACGATGACCCCGGACCTGTCGAACTTTCTCCAGATGGTTGGGAATGGTGATTTTTTAATGTTTAATCTTTTGACTGTAAATAACTATTGCATATGAATTATCACTTTTGGAACTAAAATAAGTGTGTTTAGAGTCATTTTTCTGCCCGAAATCGGTCAAAATAGAATCTTCTGAGAAGGAAGAAAAGTCTTTAAAAATGGCAATTTTGGTCACTGTGAGGCTTTAAAAAGTGGTTATTCAACATGAGGCATGATCCAATTGACATTTTGAATCATTTTTTGTATAGTCCAAAAAATCAATTTTCTGATGAAAAACGATGACCCCGGACCTGTCGAACTTTCTCCAGATGGTTGGGAATGGTGATTTTTTAATGTTTAATCTTTTGACTGTAAATAACTATTGCATATGAATTATCACTTTTGGAACTAAAATAAGTGTGTTTAGAGTCATTTTTCTGCCCGAAATCGGTCAAAATAGAATCTTCTGAGAAGGAAGAAAAGTCTTTAAAAATGGCAATTTTGGTCACTGTGAGGCTTTAAAAAGTGGTTATTCAACATGAGGCATGATCCAATTGACATTTTGAATCATTTTTTGTATAGTCCAAAAAATCAATTTTCTGATGAAAAACGATGACCCCGGACCTGTCGAACTTTCTCCAGATGGTTGGGAATGGTGATTTTTTAATGTTTAATCTTTTGACTGTAAATAACTATTGCATATGAATTATCACTTTTGGAACTAAAATAAGTGTGTTTAGAGTCATTTTTCTGCCCGAAATCGGTCAAAATAGAATCTTCTGAGAAGGAAGAAAAGTCTTTAAAAATGGCAATTTTGGTCACTGTGAGGCTTTAAAAAGTGGTTATTCAACATGAGGCATGATCCAATTGACATTTTGAATCATTTTTTGTATAGTCCAAAAAATCAATTTTCTGATGAAAAACGATGACCCCGGACCTGTCGAACTTTCTCCAGATGGTTGGGAATGGTGATTTTTTAATGTTTAATCTTTTGACTGTAAATAACTATTGCATATGAATTATCACTTTTGGAACTAAAATAAGTGTGTTTAGAGTCATTTTTCTGCCCGAAATCGGTCAAAATAGAATCTTCTGAGAAGGAAGAAAAGTCTTTAAAAATGGCAATTTTGGTCACTGTGAGGCTTTAAAAAGTGGTTATTCAACATGAGGCATGATCCAATTGACATTTTGAATCATTTTTTGTATAGTCCAAAAAATCAATTTTCTGATGAAAAACGATGACCCCGGACCTGTCGAACTTTCTCCAGATGGTTGGGAATGGTGATTTTTTAATGTTTAATCTTTTGACTGTAAATAACTATTGCATATGAATTATCACTTTTGGAACTAAAATAAGTGTGTTTAGAGTCATTTTTCTGCCCGAAATCGGTCAAAATAGAATCTTCTGAGAAGGAAGAAAAGTCTTTAAAAATGGCAATTTTGGTCACTGTGAGGCTTTAAAAAGTGGTTATTCAACATGAGGCATGATCCAATTGACATTTTGAATCATTTTTTGTATAGTCCAAAAAATCAATTTTCTGATGAAAAACGATGACCCCGGACCTGTCGAACTTTCTCCAGATGGTTGGGAATGGTGATTTTTTAATGTTTAATCTTTTGACTGTAAATAACTATTGCATATGAATTATCACTTTTGGAACTAAAATAAGTGTGTTTAGAGTCATTTTTCTGCCCGAAATCGGTCAAAATAGAATCTTCTGAGAAGGAAGAAAAGTCTTTAAAAATGGCAATTTTGGTCACTGTGAGGCTTTAAAAAGTGGTTATTCAACATGAGGCATGATCCAATTGACATTTTGAATCATTTTTTGTATAGTCCAAAAAATCAATTTTCTGATGAAAAACGATGACCCCGGACCTGTCGAACTTTCTCCAGATGGTTGGGAATGGTGATTTTTTAATGTTTAATCTTTTGACTGTAAATAACTATTGCATATGAATTATCACTTTTGGAACTAAAATAAGTGTGTTTAGAGTCATTTTTCTGCCCGAAATCGGTCAAAATAGAATCTTCTGAGAAGGAAGAAAAGTCTTTAAAAATGGCAATTTTGGTCACTGTGAGGCTTTAAAAAGTGGTTATTCAACATGAGGCATGATCCAATTGACATTTTGAATCATTTTTTGTATAGTCCAAAAAATCAATTTTCTGATGAAAAACGATGACCCCGGACCTGTCGAACTTTCTCCAGATGGTTGGGAATGGTGATTTTTTAATGTTTAATCTTTTGACTGTAAATAACTATTGCATATGAATTATCACTTTTGGAACTAAAATAAGTGTGTTTAGAGTCATTTTTCTGCCCGAAATCGGTCAAAATAGAATCTTCTGAGAAGGAAGAAAAGTCTTTAAAAATGGCAATTTTGGTCACTGTGAGGCTTTAAAAAGTGGTTATTCAACATGAGGCATGATCCAATTGACATTTTGAATCATTTTTTGTATAGTCCAAAAAATCAATTTTCTGATGAAAAACGATGACCCCGGACCTGTCGAACTTTCTCCAGATGGTTGGGAATGGTGATTTTTTAATGTTTAATCTTTTGACTGTAAATAACTATTGCATATGAATTATCACTTTTGGAACTAAAATAAGTGTGTTTAGAGTCATTTTTCTGCCCGAAATCGGTCAAAATAGAATCTTCTGAGAAGGAAGAAAAGTCTTTAAAAATGGCAATTTTGGTCACTGTGAGGCTTTAAAAAGTGGTTATTCAACATGAGGCATGATCCAATTGACATTTTGAATCATTTTTTGTATAGTCCAAAAAATCAATTTTCTGATGAAAAACGATGACCCCGGACCTGTCGAACTTTCTCCAGATGGTTGGGAATGGTGATTTTTTAATGTTTAATCTTTTGACTGTAAATAACTATTGCATATGAATTATCACTTTTGGAACTAAAATAAGTGTGTTTAGAGTCATTTTTCTGCCCGAAATCGGTCAAAATAGAATCTTCTGAGAAGGAAGAAAAGTCTTTAAAAATGGCAATTTTGGTCACTGTGAGGCTTTAAAAAGTGGTTATTCAACATGAGGCATGATCCAATTGACATTTTGAATCATTTTTTGTATAGTCCAAAAAATCAATTTTCTGATGAAAAACGATGACCCCGGACCTGTCGAACTTTCTCCAGATGGTTGGGAATGGTGATTTTTTAATGTTTAATCTTTTGACTGTAAATAACTATTGCATATGAATTATCACTTTTGGAACTAAAATAAGTGTGT
Organism: Calotriton arnoldi; assembly: GCA_963921515.1. NCBI lineage: Eukaryota > Metazoa > Chordata > Amphibia > Caudata > Salamandridae > Calotriton > Calotriton arnoldi. The sequence continues at coordinate 14,035 of CAWUFW010025365.1, forward strand.
TTAGAGTCATTTTTCTGCCCGAAATCGGTCAAAATAGAATCTTCTGAGAAGGAAGAAAAGTCTTTAAAAATGGCAATTTTGGTCACTGTGAGGCTTTAAAAAGTGGTTATTCAACATGAGGCATGATCCAATTGACATTTTGAATCATTTTTTGTATAGTCCAAAAAATCAATTTTCTGATGAAAAACGATGACCCCGGACCTGTCGAACTTTCTCCAGATGGTTGGGAATGGTGATTTTTTAATGTTTAATCTTTTGACTGTAAATAACTATTGCATATGAATTATCACTTTTGGAACTAAAATAAGTGTGTTTAGAGTCATTTTTCTGCCCGAAATCGGTCAAAATAGAATCTTCTGAGAAGGAAGAAAAGTCTTTAAAAATGGCAATTTTGGTCACTGTGAGGCTTTAAAAAGTGGTTATTCAACATGAGGCATGATCCAATTGACATTTTGAATCATTTTTTGTATAGTCCAAAAAATCAATTTTCTGATGAAAAACGATGACCCCGGACCTGTCGAACTTTCTCCAGATGGTTGGGAATGGTGATTTTTTAATGTTTAATCTTTTGACTGTAAATAACTATTGCATATGAATTATCACTTTTGGAACTAAAATAAGTGTGTTTAGAGTCATTTTTCTGCCCGAAATCGGTCAAAATAGAATCTTCTGAGAAGGAAGAAAAGTCTTTAAAAATGGCAATTTTGGTCACTGTGAGGCTTTAAAAAGTGGTTATTCAACATGAGGCATGATCCAATTGACATTTTGAATCATTTTTTGTATAGTCCAAAAAATCAATTTTCTGATGAAAAACGATGACCCCGGACCTGTCGAACTTTCTCCAGATGGTTGGGAATGGTGATTTTTTAATGTTTAATCTTTTGACTGTAAATAACTATTGCATATGAATTATCACTTTTGGAACTAAAATAAGTGTGTTTAGAGTCATTTTTCTGCCCGAAATCGGTCAAAATAGAATCTTCTGAGAAGGAGGAAAAGTCTTTAAAAATGGCAATTTTGGTCACTGTGAGGCTTTAAAAAGTGGTTATTCAACATGAGGCATGATCCAATTGACATTTTGAATCATTTTTTGTATAGTCCAATAAAATCAATTTTCTGATGAAAAACGATGACCCCGGACCTGTCGAACTTTCTCCAGATGGTCAGGAATGGTGATTTTTTAATGTTTAATCTTTTGACTGTAAATAACTATTGCATGTGAATTATCACTTTTGGAACTAAAATAAGTGTGTTTAGAGTCATTTTCCTGCCCGAAATCGGTCAAAATAGAAGCTTCTGAGTAGGAGGAAAAGTCTGTAAAAATGGCAATTTTGGTCACTGTGAGGCTTTAAAAAGTGGTTATTCAACATGAGGCACGATCCAATTGACATTTTGAATCATTTTTTGTACAGTCCAAAAAATCAATTTTCTGATGAAAAACGATGACCCCGGACCTGTCGAACTTTCTCCAGATGGTCAGGAATGGTGATTTTTTAATGTTTAATCTTTTGACTGTAAATAACTATTGCATATGAATTATCACTTTTGGAACTAAAATAAGTGTGTTTAGAGTCATTTTCCTGCCCGAAATCAGTCAAAATAGAAGCTTCTGAGTAGGAGGAAAAGTCTGTAAAAATGGCAATTTTGGTCACTGTGAGGCTTTAAAAAGTGGTTATTCAACATGAGGCACGATCCAATTGACATTTTGACTCAAGATGGCGGCTGTGTGAGTGCTGTGAGCGTCTCTCCCCGATCACTCTGCTTTTAAGGCTAGTGAAACCTCTGAACGAAGAAATGCTTACTTGGAATTATCGATGAAAGCAGGCTGGATGAGTAAGCAGCTATATTTTTACGGACTTTTCCGACGTGCAGCAGTGGCTTTTTCATTCGGCATTCATCGGATCAGGAGCTGCTTGCATCTGTTCGTCTGGAATACCCTGCTCGGGGGCTGGCTGGCCGGGATGCCTCCGCGGAAAAATGTGTTGAAGGAGACGGCGACCGGCGCTAGGACCCAACCTGCATCTGGGAAATTGGCTCTTCCAAGGGGATTGGATGCTCCTCGTTCGACTAGCCAGGAGGCTGTGGAAGGCAGCGACAAGTTGGTTACCCACGAGCGGCGCTCCTCTGATGTCGTAGTATGGCTGAAATTACAGACGGTCCCCGGGATGTTTTCGGGAAAGGGGGTAAGCGGTAAGCAATCTAAATTGTTACCCCTGGACAAAACTGTGAATAAATCCCTATTGGGGGCAAGAGAGACAGGCAATGGGGAAGGGGTCATTACCAGCGCTGTAATTGGGTCTGCAAATCCCAACACTGAAGCTAATCCCCTTGCTGCTCTTAGCGCTCGGAAATCCCCAGAAATCTCCGGTATTAAATTAGGGGTTATTGACAATACTGGGTTTCAGGAACTGGGGCGGGCTGAGAGGGTTCTGCCGGGTACTCAAAACCAGAAGGACAACATTATTACGACGGCTCCCACTGTGAGCCAAGATCGCTGCTCTATACTCCCTGGAACTGAAGATAAAATGCAAAATACACTAGATGGGGAAACATTGTTTTCATTAACGGACGAATCCGATCATACCAACATCAGTGACATAGAAAATTTAGAACTTGACGCTTCTGCCGATGACACTGACAGTGCCCCTGCCACAACAGATACCTTGAAGAGGGCTGTTAGCCGCACAAAACGCAAGAGCAAGAGCAAAAGCGCCTTTGGTTATGAGAGTGGAACTATACAGTCAGACACTAGTGAGCATCTCCAATGGGACTACTCTGCCACCCCGCTGGATGTTGGGGTGACGCTGGGGGGGTATCGGGACTTCTATGCAATAATTTTGGGAGCCCAGACAACAAGATAGAGCATACCCCGTCTATGGGGTTAATTTACACTACCCTCAAATCTATGCAATTAGAGGCTCGGCAGGAACATAAGAGAGCGCAGCTGGCTAATAAAAAACTCCAGTGGGCAATGACCAAAACAACGAAAGTCTGTACAGAGATCGCTGCACGAACCTCCGCGTTGGAAGAGCGCGTAGTTGTACTTGAAGCTGGACTAGAGAGCACTGAGCAAAAATCAGTTGCAAAAGAGGCTATGATGACCGATATATTATGGAAATTGGAAGAATTTGAATCATTTTTTGTACAGTCCAAAAAATCTATTTTCTGATGAAAAACGATGACCCCTTTTCCTCCTACTCAGAAGCTTCTATTTTGACTGATTTCGGGCAGGAAAATGACTCTAAACACACTTATTTTAGTTCCAAAAGTGATAATTCACATGCAATAGTTATTTACAGTCAAAAGATTAAACATTAAAAAATCACCATTCCTGACCATCTGGAGAAAGTTCGACAGGTCCGGGGTCATCGTTTTTCATCAGAAAATTGATTTTTGGACTGTACAAAAAATGATTCAAAATGTCAATTGGATCGTGCCTCATGTTGAATAACCACTTTTTAAAGCCTCACAGTGACCAAAATTGCCATTTTTACAGACTTTTCCTCCTACTCAGAAGCTTCTATTTTGACTGATTTCGGGCAGGAAAATGACTCTAAACACACTTATTTTAGTTCCAAAAGTGATAATTCATATGCAATAGTTATTTACAGTCAAAAGATTAAACATTAAAAAATCACCATTCCTGACCATCTGGAGAAAGTTCGACAGGTCCGGGGTCATCGTTTTTCATCAGAAAATTGATTTTTTGGACTGTACAAAAAATGATTCAAAATGTCAATTGGATCGTGCCTCATGTTGAATAACCACTTTTTAAAGCCTCACAGTGACCAAAATTGCCATTTTTACAGACTTTTCCTCCTACTCAGAAGCTTCTATTTTGACTGATTTCGGGCAGGAAAATGACTCTAAACACACTTATTTTAGTTCCAAAAGTGATAATTCACATGCAATAGTTATTTACAGTCAAAAGATTAAACATTAAAAAATCACCATTCCTGACCATCTGGAGAAAGTTCGACAGGTCCGGGGTCATCGTTTTTCATCAGAAAATTGATTTTTGGTCTGTACAAAAAATGATTCAAAATGTCAATTGGATCGTGCCTCATGTTGAATAACCACTTTTTAAAGCCTCACAGTGACCAAAATTGCCATTTTTACAGACTTTTCCTCCTACTCAGAAGCTTCTATTTTGACCGATTTCGGGCAGGAAAATGACTCTAAACACACTTATTTTAGTTCCAAAAGTGATAATTCATATGCAATAGTTATTTACAGTCAAAAGATTAAACATTAAAAAATCACCATTCCTGACCATCTGGAGAAAGTTCGACAGGTCCGGGGTCATCGTTTTTCATCAGAAAATTGATTTTTGGACTGTACAAAAAATGATTCAAAATGTCAATTGGATCGTGCCTCATGTTGAATAACCACTTTTTAAGGCCTCACAGTGACCAAAATTGCCGTTTTTAAAGACTTTTCCTCCTACTCAGAAGCTTCTATTTTGACTGATTTCGGGCAGGAAAATGACTCTAAGCACACTTATTTTAGTTCCAAAAGTGTTAATTCATATGCAATAGTTATTTACAGTCAAAAGATTAAACATTAAAAATCACCATTCCTGACCATCTGGAGAAAGTTCGACAGGTCCGGGGTCATCGTTTTTCATCAGAAAATTGATTTTTTTGGACTGTACAAAAAATGATTCAAAATGTCAATTGGATCATGCCTCATGTTGAATAACCACTTTTTAAAGCCTCACAGTGACCAAAATTGCCATTTTTACAGACTTTTCCTCCTACTCAGAAGCTTCTATTTTGACTGATTTCGGGCAGGAAAATGACTCTAAACACACTTATTTTAGTTCCAAAAGTGATAATTCGCATGCAATAGTTATTTACAGTCAAAAGATTAAACATTAAAAAATCACCATTCCTGACCATCTGGAGAAAGTTCGACAGGTCCGGGGTCATCGTTTTTCATCAGAAAATTGATTTTTGGACTGTACAAAAAATGATTCAAAATGTCAATTGGATCGTGCCTCATGTTGAATAACCACTTTTTAAAGCCTCACAGTGACCAAAATTGCCATTTTTACAGACTTTTCCTCCTACTCAGAAGCTTCTATTTTGACTGATTTCGGGCAGGAAAATGACTCTAAACACACTTATTTTAGTTCCAAAAGTGATAATTCATATGCAATAGTTATTTACAGTAAAAAGATTAAACATTAAAGATCACCATTCCTGACCATCTGGAGAAAGTTCGACAGGTCCGGGGTCATCGTTTTTCATCAGAAAATAGAATTTTGGACTGTACAAAAAATGATTCAAAATGTCAATTGGATCGTGCCTCATGTTGAATAACCACTTTTTAAAGCCTCACAGTGACCAAAATTGCCATTTTTCAAGACTTTTCCTCCTACTCAGAAGCTTCTATTTTGACCGATTTCGGGCAGGAAAATGACTCTAAACACACTTATTTTAGTTCCAAAAGTGATAATTCACATGCAATAGTTATTTACAGTCAAAAGATTAAACATTAAAAAATCACCATTCCTGACCATCTGGAGAAAGTTCGACAGGTCCGGGGTCATCGTTTTTCATCAGAAAATTGATTTTTTGGACTGTACAAAAAATGATTCAAAATGTCAATTGGATCGTGCCTCATGTTGAATAACCACTTTTAAAGCCTCACAGTGACCAAAATTGCCATTTTTACAGACTTTTCCTCCTACTCAGAAGCTTCTATTTTGACTGATTTCGGGCAGGAAAATGACTCTAAACACACTTATTTTAGTTCCAAAAGTGATAATTCATATGCAATAGTTATTTACAGTCAAAAGATTAAACATTAAAAAATCACCATTCCTGACCATCTGGAGAAAGTTCGACAGGTCCGGGGTCATCGTTTTTCATCAGAAAATTGATTTTTTGGACTGTACAAAAAATGATTCAAAATGTCAATTGGATCGTGCCTCATGTTGAATAACCACTTTTTAAGGCCTCACAGTGACCAAAATTGCCATTTTTACAGACTTTTCCTCCTACTCAGAAGCTTCTATTTTGACCGATTTCGGGCAGGAAAATGACTCTAAACACACTTATTTTAGTTCCAAAAGTGATAATTCATATGCAATAGTTATTTACAGTCAAAAGATTAAACATTAAAAAATCACCATTCCTGACCATCTGGAGAAAGTTCGACAGGTCCGGGGTCATCGTTTTTCATCAGAAAATTGATTTTTGGACTGTACAAAAAATGATTCAAAATGTCAATTGGATCGTGCCTCATGTTGAATAACCACTTTTTAAGGCCTCACAGTGACCAAAATTGCCATTTTTACAGACTTTTCCTCCTACTCAGAAGCTTCTATTTTGACTGATTTCGGGCAGGAAAATGACTCTAAACACACTTATTTTAGTTCCAAAAGTGATAATTCACATGCAATAGTTATTTACAGTCAAAAGATTAAACATTAAAAAATCACCATTCCTGACCATCTGGAGAAAGTTCGACAGGTCCGGGGTCATCGTTTTTCATCAGAAAATTGATTTTTTGGACTGTACAAAAAATGATTCAAAATGTCAATTGGATCATGCCTCATGTTGAATAACCACTTTTTAAAGCCTCACAGTGACCAAAATTGCCATTTTTACAGACTTTTCCTCCTACTCAGAAGCTTCTATTTTGACTGATTTCGGGCAAGAAAATGACTCTAAACACACTTATTTTAGTTCCAAAAGTGATAATTCATATGCAATAGTTATTTACAGTCAAAAGATTAAACATTAAAAAATCACCATTCCTGACCATCTGGAGAAAGTTCGACAGGTCCGGGGTCATCGTTTTTCATCAGAAAATTGATTTTTGGACTGTACAAAAAATGATTCAAAATGTCAATTGGATCGTGCCTCATGTTGAATAACCACTTTTTAAGGCCTCACAGTGACCAAAATTGCCATTTTTACAGACTTTTCCTCCTACTCAGAAGCTTCTATTTTGACTGATTTCGGGCAGGAAAATGACTCTAAATACACTTATTTTAGTTCCAAAAGTGATAATTCATATGCAATAGTTATTTACAGTCAAAAGATTAAACATTAAAAAATCACCATTCCTGACCATCTGGAGAAAGTTCGACAGGTCCGGGGTCATCGTTTTTCATCAGAAAATTGATTTTTGGACTGTACAAAAAATGATTCAAAATGTCAATTGGATCGTGCCTCATGTTGAATAACCACTTTTTAAAGCCTCACAGTGACCAAAATTGCCATTTTTACAGACTTTTCCTCCTACTCAGAAGCTTCTATTTTGACTGATTTCGGGCAGGAAAATGACTCTAAACACACTTATTTTAGTTCCAAAAGTGATAATTCGCATGCAACAGTTATTTACAGTCAAAAGATTAAACATTAAAAAATCACCATTCCTGACCATCTGGAGAAAGTTCGACAGGTCCGGGGTCATCGTTTTTCATCAGAAAATTGATTTTCTTGGACTGTACAAAAATGATTCAAAATGTCAATTGGATCGTGCCTCATGTTGAATAACCACTTTTTAAGGCCTCACAGTGACCAAAATTGCCATTTTTACTGACTTTTCCTCCTACTCAGAAGCTTCTATTTTGACTGATTTCGGGCAGGAAAATGACTCTAAACACACTTATTTTAGTTCCAAAAGTGATAATTTGCATGCAACAGTTATTTACAGTCAAAAGATTAAACATTAAAAAATCACCATTCCTGACCATCTGGAGAAAGTTCGACAGGTCCGGGGTCATCGTTTTTCATCAGAAAATTGATTTTTTGGACTGTACAAAAAATGATTCAAAATGTCAATTGGATCGTGCCTCATGTTGAATAACCACTTTTTAAGGCCTCACAGTGACCAGAATTGCCATTTTTACTGACTTTTCCTCCTACTCAGAAGCTTCTATTTTGACTGATTTCGGGCAGGAAAATGACTCTAAACACACTTATTTTAGTTCCAAAAGTGATAATTCACATGCAATAGTTATTTACAGTCAAAAGATTAAACATTAAAAAATCACCATTCCTGACCATCTGGAGAAAGTTCGACAGGTCCGGGGTCATCGTTTTTCATCAGAAAATTGATTTTTTGGACTGTACAAAAAATGATTCAAAATGTCAATTGGATCGTGCCTCATGTTGAATAACCACTTTTTAAAGCCTCACAGTGACCAAAATTGCCATTTTTACAGACTTTTCCTCCTACTCAGAAGCTTCTATTTTGACTGATTTCGGGCAGGAAAATGACTCTAAACACACTTATTTTAGATCCAAAAGTGATAATTCACATGCAATAGTTATTTACAGTCAAAAGATTAAACATTAAAAATTACCATTCCTGACCATCTGGAGATAGTTCGACAGGTCCGGGGTCATCGTTTTTTATCAGAAAATTGAATTTTTTGGACTGTACAAAAATGATTCAAAATGTCAATTGGATCGTGCCTCATGTTGAATAACCACTTTTAAAGCCTCACAGTGACCAAAATTGCCATTTTTACTGACTTTTCCTCCTACTCAGAAGCTTCTATTTTGACTGATTTCGGGCAGGAAAATGACTCTAAACACACTTATTTTAGTTCCAAAAGTGATAATTCATATGCAATAGTTATTTACAGTCAAAAGATTAAACATTAAAAAATCACCATTCCTGACCATCTGGAGAAAGTTCGACAGGTCCGGGGTCATCGTTTTTCATCAGAAAATTGATTTTTGGACTGTACAAAAAATGATTCAAAATGTCAATTGGATCGTGCCTCATGTTGAATAACCACTTTTTAAAGCCTCACAGTGACCAAAATTGCCATTTTTACAGACTTTTCCTCCTACTCAGAAGCTTCTATTTTGACCGTTTTCGGGCAGGAAAATGACTCTAAACACACTTATTTTAGTTCCAAAAGTGATAATTCATGTGCAATAGTTATTTACAGTCAAAAGATTAAACATTAAAAAATCACCATTCCTGACCATCTGGAGAAAGTTCGACAGGTCCGGGGTCATCGTTTTTCATCAGAAAATTGATTTTTTGGACTGTACAAAAAATGATTCAAAATGTCAATTGGATCGTGCCTCATGTTGAATAACCACTTTTTAAAGCCTCACAGTGACCAAAATTGCCATTTTTACAGACTTTTCCTCCTACTCAGAAGCTTCTATTTTGACTGATTTCGGGCAGGAAAATGACTCTAAACACACTTATTTTAGTTCCAAAAGTGATAATTCACATGCAATAGTTATTTACAGTCAAAAGATTAAACATTAAAAAATCACCATTCCTGAACATCTGGAGAAAGTTCGACAGGTCCGGGGTCATCGTTTTTCATCAGAAAATTGATTTTTTGGACTGTACAAAAAATGATTCAAAATGTCAATTGGATCGTGCCTCATGTTGAATAACCACTTTTTAAAGCCTCACAGTGACCAAAATTGCCATTTTTACAGACTTTTCCTCCTACTCAGAAGCTTCTATTTTGATCGATTTCCGGCAGGAAAATTACTCTAAATACACTTATTTTAATTCTTTTTTAATTTAAAAAAAATATATTTTTATTAATTTTAGCCCAATTTTGCAAGGGCTTAGAATATCAATCAACGATTAGGTCATGACATATTCATCATACAAAAGAAAAGACAGAATAGACAAAATGCGGACAATTCGAATACATAGTCCCAGACATTAATAGGCTAAAGTATTTCTCTGAGATAGAAATTTTTTCAGGAGTCATACAAGTCACTTAAAACCAATAAAGTATATAAAAACTGAAAAACCTCCTACCCCTTCTGTAACCAATTTGTGACTGGAGCCCATATTTGGCAACCCAAAGCCCTTTTTGCACACCCTCTTACTTTATAAATTGAAGATTCTAATTTATAGGTAGCCAGAAGTCTTGAGCGCAATTAATAAATGTAGGAGGATCAAGGTTTATCCATTCAGAAGTAACGGATAGGCGGACCAAAGCCATTGCAATGAACAAAAATGCAGATACAGAATTCGTCCTTGTGTCTCTTTCTATATCGAATCCTACACCCAAATTATAAGGTCAGCAGTCATGATTATCGGGACTTCTAAAATCATAGTCAGAAATTTTCCCACTTCTCGGAGAAAAAAGTCTAGTCTAGGGCACGAAAAAAACATATGAACAAAATTTGCGGCTTGCAGTCCACACCTGTTACAGTTCCCTCCCCTCAAGCCACCCCATTTAGCAATTTTACCCGGGGTGTAATACAGACCAAAAATAGACATAAAGTGCTGGCTTCTTAGTCTACCAGTTGTTAAAATTTGATTAGCCAGAACCAGCATCTTCTCTATGTCTATTCCCGATTTTCCTAACTTATTTTCCCACTTTGAATTCCAGGTACAGATATCGTCAGGAAAAGCCACCAATAACTGCTGATAAAACTGTCCTATCGAAGCCCTTTTGCCTATTATTTCAACCAGAAGGCTCTTATCAAATCTTAATTCTGACCCATGTGTACCTCTTTCTATAAAGCTACAAATCTGTAAGAATTTAAAAAAGTCTTGTTTAGAAAATCCATACTTGTCCTGGAGGTTCATAAATGATCTAAGTTGCTCTCCCTCAAATAAATCCCCCAAACATAAGACTCCCTTCGTCCCCCATCTAAATGTGATGTGGTCCTGGAAAATTACAGGGAGAATACCGGAAGCAGATAATGGAGTGTAAATATTTATATTTGAAATCTTCAACTTTCGCCAAATTTGTTTCCAGATAGAATAAGCGGCCTTGAGCACTTTGAATTTCGTTTTTTTATAATAGCTGGGCTCTATTATCCTTACCAGACAACTTTTTGCTTCATCCCCCAATCCGAGTTCATAAATGGTTGGTCTGTTAGCTACCGGAATTACAGCCTTGGCCCCAACTAAGAGGATACCCATGTGCTGTAGCATTGATGTCCAATAATATAGCAAAAAATATGGTATCGCCCACCTCCCCGGTGTTTTGGAAGAATCATCCATTTAAGTGCCCTTCTCGGGCGTCGTAACCCCAGAGAAATCTGGAGCAAGTCCTCTCTAGCTTTGCTAAACAAGAAAGCGAAAATTCTAGTGGAATAGTCCTAAACAAATATAAAAATTTAGGAAGAATCAGCATTTTTAAAACATTACACCGCCCATGAAGAGAGAGATGTAAGTGGTCTAATCTCTCCAGTTTTTCATTAATACTATCTATTAATGGCGTGATATTTAATTCTGGAATTTGGTCTACTAACGGAGTGATTTTAATTCCGAAATACGTGGCTTCAGCAACGATTGGCAAATCTGCTGGATACTGAGTCTGTGAATGAAGAATCTGAGTTTTCCCCACATTTAATTTATAACCCGAAAAGGTACCAAATTGCTCCGCCAATGATCTTACTGCTGGAAGAGCCAGGGGTACATCGCTAGTAAGGACTACAATATCATCAGCATATGCCAATGTACTATATTCCATATTGTGAACTTTTAGTGACTTGATATTAATGTCCAAGTTTATTTTATTAAGGAATGAATCTATATATATTGCAAACAATAAAGGGGAGCATGGACATCCTTGCCTGGTCCCTCTAGTTATACTAAACAATCTTGACTCCTGCCAAGATATACGGATAGCAGCTTCTGGGAAAACATATAGCACCCTAATTGCTTGTATAAATTCCGTACAAAATCCTTTCCACTGCAGGACATACCATAAAAGCACCAGGAGACCCTGTTGAACGCTTTTCTGCGTCCAACAGGATCACCCCTACCGGGGACTCTGTTGCCTGAGCCAAGTCCAAAAGAGCTATTACCCGTCTCACATGGTCCGTGGTATCCCTACTGGGGATAAATCCATGTTGATGAATTGACACTAAAGGGATAATAACTTTTCCCAAGCGAGAGGCTAAAATTTTGGAAACAATTTTACTGTCACAATTGATAAGTGAGATAGGCCTATACGATGAAGGGCTCAGTTCAGGTTTATCTTTTTTTAAAAAAAAACAACTATAGTAGTCTTATGCCAGACTCAGGAATATTGCCCTTTTGAGCAGATAAAAATAACACCATAAGATCCTGTCGTAATACCTGCCGAAATGTCCTAAAAAATTCCAGAGGGATACCATCCTGACCAACCGCCTTTCCGGTAGCTAAAGACATCATAGCTCCTTCCACTTCTTCCCACATAATTGGTGCCGCTAGAATCTTATTTTGCTCATATGTAACCTTAGTTGTCTCCAGATCTTCAAAGAATTCCTGCATCGTATCCTCTCCTCCTAACTTCTCCTCCGTATATAATTGTTTATAAAACCTATTGAAAACATTTAAGATTCCAGCCGGGGAGTCCTGTATCTGACCATCATGATCTTTAATCCTGCAAATACTATTAGCTACTTTTCTTTGTTGTAGTCTTTTAGCTAAAACTCTCCCTGTATCTTCCCCTAATTCATAAATTTCAGTCCTGTATTGCACATATTTAGCAGCAATCTCATCCCCAAAATGCTGATGTATCTTCACCCTTAAAATAGCAATAGCCCTTTGAGATTCCTCAATATTTAAACAACTTGCTATTTTCCGCATGAGATCAATTTCAGCTAGTCTCAATTGTTCGACCCATCCCTTAATTTCTTCCAAGAATCTTTTCTGATTAAGATATAGAAAAGCTTAATGTCTCGCCACGTACCCCAGCCTTAAAAGTATCCCAGACCACAGAATCCGAGGCTGTATTTCCATTGATCTTAAAAAACTCCTGGATTCAACTTATCATGTGGTCGCAATATGATTGATTTAAAAATAATTTTCTTTCGAAAGTCCAGGAGTTTTGTTTTTTAATTTTAGTACTCAGCAATATCTCTAGTATTAATGGGTTGTGGTCTGAAACAACTCTGGGTGATATTTCAATTTTTTTGACCGTCTCTGCAATTTGATTAGATATAAAAAAGTAATCCAAATGGACTAGTTTGTCGTGTGGAGCAGAATAGAAAGTCTCTCCTGGATCATTTCGTCTATGCCTATACCAGGCATCTGCCAACCCATATTCTCTAATTAAGCCTTGGAGAGCTTTAAATACTTTTGATTTCCTCCCTGATATGGGGATGTACTAATAATATCAAAATCATTATCTATATGGATAATAAAGTCTCCGCATAGAATTAAAGGATGCGGCCATAGTGCTAATTCAACATTCAAGAAATTCAGTACCCCTGGATCATCTAAATTAGACCCATATAGTGAGCAAACTGATATAGGAGAACCATAGATCATTATTTCTACGATGACCCAGCATCCTAAGGTATCTTCCTTAACCCGTTTACAAGCTCCAAGACCTCGTTTTGCCAAAATAGCCACTCCTTTATTCGTTGTGGCTTGCCTAGTACAAGCTAGTAGCTCAAATCCCAGATCTCTAAACCAGCCACGTTTGTCCCAGGAAATATGAGTCTCTTGCAGACATAATAAATCAATCTGCATAAAATGTGAGATTTTAGCTGTGAGACCCCTTTTCTTTCTGTCATTCAGGCCGCATATATTCTAAGAACACATACGGATACTACCCATCATCCCTGTGTCGAAAAAACTCAGCCTCCACTCTTGTCAGACCAAACCATACAAAAAATTCACTACTATTCAAAAATGTATTTCTTCTTATATAGAAACATATTTCATGACCAAAAATCATCCAAACCAGCAATGCCACCCTTTCTCCAGCCCCCCACCCGCCCCCCACCCAGTAATCAGCTCCCTCCCCCCCATTTCCCTCCCTCCCAAATGACGCATCTCAGGACCTCGGTCCTCTGCGATGGGGAGTAGTTGCTTGGCCTCCCCAAACCCCCCCCAAGCACCATAAACCATCCCAAAAAGCAAAAAAAGAAAGGAAAAAGAAAACAGAAAGGGACGCGAAAAAACAATCCTGACAAATAGAGAAGAAGGGAAACCATATTAAAAAAAACCTTCAGCAAGGCAGTGTCTTCCTATAACAGTGAACCTAAACTACCACGGTTGTTATGCAACATATATTGCTTACTTTCAACAAATATATTGCATATAACCACATGGCCCTCTCATAGCGAATCCAAATATTCCTTGGCGAGAATTTCCGAGACAAAAAATTGCATCTGACCATTAACTATTATTTTCAACTTGGCAGGATTCAGCAAAAAGATCTGAGCCCCTTTTGCCTGGAATAGCGGAATCAGCTGCCGAAGATGCCATCTTCTCTCAACGGTGCATGACAAAAGTCAGGCCGTACAAAAAATGTGCATCCTTTCCCTGCTCTCTTCCTGTCCGGTCTGGCCAAATCGTATATTGCTTCTCGAGCTAGAAAATTATTAAGACTAATCAAAATAGCTCTAGGTCTTTCAGGGGATCCCCCCTTTTTCCGCTGATTAAAAGAAAATTAGTGAGCCCTATTCAGTTCAACTTTCCAATCCCATTGTAGCAATTCAGGAAATGCTTCTGAAAAAAGTTCAACCACAAATTGTCTGACATCATTACCCTCCACCCCTTCGGGAACACCCAAAATCCTCAGGTTATTACTTCTTGAGCGGTTTTCCAACTCAGTCAATTTCCAGATAGTGTCGTCTTTCTGAGTCTTCAGGGATTCAGTGATTGATTTTTGCTGCACTAGCTCGTCCTCCAGTGATGAAATTCTGGCTTCAGCCTCTCTGACTCTAGTCGCAAATTCAGAACATGTCTTAGCAACTCTGCGCACTGAATTCTGAAGTTTCTTAACTGCACCCTGGGTTCGTAACCCTTCTGCCCTGGTCTCCTCTCTATGGGCCATTATGCTCTGATATAAGGTAAGGAGAGTAATTTCATCTTGTGACTCTATATTCACCCCCATCGTTTCCATACAAATCCCACCTTGCCCGGCTCCGTTTGCAGTCAATTCCGGGGAGAAAGAATAGTCCCAGACCAATGAGCCGGCTGGACCCAGAGCTTTATTTACTAGAGTTGCAGGATGCTCCCTATGTTTCCGTACAGTTGCAGTGTTCAGCATCATGTCATCCCCTGGTTCTCCTTCTGGGCGTAAGCTACTAGTGTCGCTATCATCTTCAGCCCAATATTTCCCAAGGCTCTCATCCCCCGAGGAGTTGGAGGGATCCGACATGGAATAGAACTTGTCCCCCGAATCTCCTTCTTTAACCTGATCCATAATTGTCTGATCTGTCTGGGCTGTATTTAATGGAGCCACATCCTTTTCTGCACCCCTTTCGTCATTTACATAATTTTGTCTAATCTTGCTGATTTATTTGACCTATATGAGCTTGAGGCATAATTATTTGGCCAGTCTCCAAAGTCCTTGCAATATCCGTCACCCCCTCAATTACAGACACATCATTCTGACCAGGAGGGCTGATAGTTCCCTTCAAAATCTGTTTTCTACCTTCCGAGCCTTTCGAACCTCCCTGGAGTCCCCCCTGCCCCCCCTTTCCTCGCTCTCGTCGACCACATAGAGTAAATCAGTACCTTGTAGAAGCGTTTCAGGGGGAGACAGAAGGGCCTCTTTTGCAACATTGTTTCTTTGCAGCTCATCATCCGAAATATCAGCTACATTCTTCCCTTTTCCGGCTTGAGCTTTGAACAATGCGGGAACCGTGAGGTGGCCTCGAGTAGATATGTCTCCTTTACCCATTGAGACCGGGGATAGACCATCCGTCTGCCGGTTTGCACCATCGACCATTGCTTTACCGCTATCGTCTTCTCAGGGCTTCCGGCCACAGTACCTGCAGGTATCCCTTGGGTCTTAGTGCCCCTGGCGGTGTTCTTCGGCGGCATCGTGATAGCCGTGGTTGTAAAGCGCCAGCAAAGAGGTCCTACCAAATTCGTCCTTGAGAGCACCGGGACCACCAAACACCAGCAATTAGATCTCCAGATCATGCTCTACCATTTTCAGCTCGTATTCTCCGCTCGTATCAACTCTTTTTCCAGCAATCGTCAGACCGAAGACATGGGGGGAGGTAGATTGAGTCAGGAGGACGCCAGGCAACCAACTCACTCGGCCGAGCTCACGGCCAAAATCTTGCCTCAGCCACGTATTTTAGTTCCAAAAGTGATAATTCACATGCAATAGTTATTTACAGTCAAAAGATTAAACATTAAAAAATCACCATTACTGACCATCTGGAGAAAGTTCGACAGGTCCGGGGTCATCATTTTTCATCAGAAAATTGATTTTTTGGACTGTACAAAAAATGATTCAAAATGTCAATTGGATCGTGCCTCATGTTGAATAACCACTTTTTAAGGCCTCACAGTGACCAAAATTGCCATTTTTACAGACTTTTCCTCCTACTCAGAAGCTTCTATTTTGACCGATTTCGGGCAGGAAAATTACTCTAAACACACTTATTTTAGTTCCAAAAGTGATAATTCACATGCAATAGTTATTTACAGTCAAAAGATTAAACATTAAAAAAATCAATATTCCTGACCATCTGGAGAAGGTTCGACAGGTCCAGG
The DNA here is from genome assembly GCA_963921515.1 of Calotriton arnoldi. NCBI lineage: Eukaryota > Metazoa > Chordata > Amphibia > Caudata > Salamandridae > Calotriton > Calotriton arnoldi. Next base: position 30,454 of record CAWUFW010025365.1, read on the forward strand.
GTCATCGTTTTTCATCAGAAAATTGATTTTTTGACTGTACAAAAAATGATTCAAAATGTCAATTGGATCGTGCCTCATGTTGAATAACCACTTTTTAAAGCCTCACAGTGACCAAAATTGCCATTTTTACAGACTTTTCCTCCTACTCAGAAGCTTCTATTTTGACCGATTTCGGGCAGGAAAATGACTCTAAACACACTTATTTTAGTTCCAAAAGTGATAATTCACATGCAATAGTTATTTACAGTCAAAAGATTAAACATTAAAAAATCACCATTCCTGACCATCTGGAGAAAGTTCGACAGGTCCGGGGTCATCGTTTTCATCAGAAAATTGATTTTTTGGACTGTACAAAAAATGATTCAAAATGTCAATTGGATCGTGCCTCATGTTGAATAACCACTTTTTAAAGCCTCACAGTGACCAAAATTGCCATTTTTACAGACTTTTCCTCCTACTCAGAAGCTTCTATTTTGACCGATTTTGGGCAGGAAAATGACTCTAAACACACTTATTTTAGTTCCAAAAGTGATAATTCACATGCAATAGTTATTTACAGTCAAAAGATTAAACATTAAAAAATCACCATTACTGACCATCTGGAGAAAGTTCGACAGGTCCGGGGTCATCGTTTTTCATCAGAAAATTGATTTTTTGGACTGTACAAAAACTGATTCAAAATGTCAATTGGATCGTGCCTCATGTTGAATAACCACTTTTTAAGGCCTCACAGTGACCAAAATTGCCATTTTTACAGACTTTTCCTCCTACTCAGAAGCTTCTATTTTGACCGATTTCGGGCAGGAAAATTACTCTAAACACACTTATTTTAGTTCCAAAAGTGATAATTCACATGCAATAGTTATTTACAGTCAAAAGATTAAACATTAAAAAATCACCATTACTGACCATCTGGAGAAAGTTCGACAGGTCCGGGGTCATCGTTTTTCATCAGAAAATTGATTTTTTGGACTGTACAAAAAATGATTCAAAATGTCAATTGGATCGTGCCTCATGTTGAATAACCACTTTTTAAAGCCTCACAGTGACCAAAATTGCCATTTTTACAGACTTTTCCTCCTACTCAGAAGCTTCTATTTTGACTGATTTCGGGCAGGAAAATGACTCTAAACACACTTATTTTAGTTCCAAAAGTGATAATTCACATGCAATAGTTATTTACAGTCAAAAGATTAAACATTAAAAAATCACCATTACTGACCATCTGGAGAAAGTTCGACAGGTCCGGGGTCATCGTTTTTCATCAGAAAATTGATTTTTTGTCTGTACAAAAAATGATTCAAAATGTCAATTGGATCGTGCCTCATGTTGAATAACCACTTTTTAAGGCCTCACAGTGACCAAAATTGCCATTTTTACAGACTTTTCCTCCTACTCAGAAGCTTCTATTTTGACTGATTTTGGGCAGGAAAATGACTCTAAACACACTTATTTTAGTTCCAAAAGTGATAATTCACATGCAATAGTTATTTACAGTCAAAAGATTAAACATTAAAAAATCACCATTCCTGACCATCTGGAGAAAGTTCGACAGGTCCGGGGTCATCGTTTTTCATCAGAAAATTGATTTTTGGACTGTACAAAAAATGATTCAAAATGTCAATTGGATCGTGCCTCATGTTGAATAACCACTTTTTAAGGCCTCACAGTGACCAAAATTGCCATTTTTACAGACTTTTCCTCCTACTCAGAAGCTTCTATTTTGACTGATTTTGGGCAGGAAAATGACTCTAAACACACTTATTTTAGTTCCAAAAGTGATAATTCACATGCAATAGTTATTTACAGTCAAAAGATTAAACATTAAAAAATCACCATTCCTGACCATCTGGAGAAAGTTCGACAGGTCCGGGGTCATCGTTTTCATCAGAAAATTGATTTTTTGGACTGTACAAAAAATGATTCAAAATGTCAATTGGATCGTGCCTCATGTTGAATAACCACTTTTTAAACCCTCACAGTGACCAAAATTGCCATTTTTACAGACTTTTCCTCCTACTCAGAAGCTTCTATTTTGACTGATTTCGGGCAGGAAAATGACTCTAAACACACTTATTTTAGTTCCAAAAGTGATAATTCACATGCAATAGTTATTTACAGTCAAAAGATTAAACATTAAAAAATCACCATTCCTGACCATCTGGAGAAAGTTCGACAGGTCCGGGGTCATCGTTTTTCATCAGAAAATTGATTTTTTGGACTGTACAAAAAATGATTCAAAATGTCAATTGGATCGTGCCTCATGTTGAATAACCACTTTTTAAAGCCTCACAGTGACCAAAATTGCCATTTTTACAGACTTTTCCTCCTACTCAGAAGCTTCTATTTTGACTGATTTCGGGCAGGAAAATGACTCTAAACACACTTATTTTAGTTCCAAAAGTGATAATTCACATGCAATAGTTATTTACAGTCAAAAGATTAAACATTAAAAAATCACCATTACTGACCATCTGGAGAAAGTTCGACAGGTCCGGGGTCATCGTTTTTCATCAGAAAATTGATTTTTTGGACTGTACAAAAAATGATTCAAAATGTCAATTGGATCGTGCCTCATGTTGAATAACCACTTTTTAAAGCCTCACAGTGACCAAAATTGCCATTTTTACAGACTTTTCCTCCTACTCAGAAGCTTCTATTTTGACTGATTTCGGGCAGGAAAATGACTCTAAACACACTTATTTTAGTTCCAAAAGTGATAATTCACATGCAATAGTTATTTACAGTCAAAAGATTAAACATTAAAAAATCACCATTCCTGACCATCTGGAGAAAGTTCGACAGGTCCGGGGTCATCGTTTTTCATCAGAAAATTGATTTTTGGACTGTACAAAAAATGATTCAAAATGTCAATTGGATCGTGCCTCATGTTGAATAACCACTTTTTAAGGCCTCACAGTGACCAAAATTGCCATTTTTACAGACTTTTCCTCCTACTCAGAAGCTTCTATTTTGACTGATTTCGGGCAGGAAAATGACTCTAAACACACTTATTTTAGTTCCAAAAGTGATAATTCACATGCAATAGTTATTTACAGTCAAAAGATTAAACATTAAAAAATCACCATTCCTGACCATCTGGAGAAAGTTCGACAGGTCCGGGGTCATCGTTTTTCATCAGAAAATTGATTTTTGGACTGTACAAAAAATGATTCAAAATGTCAATTGGATCGTGCCTCATGTTGAATAACCACTTTTTAAGGCCTCACAGTGACCAAAATTGCCATTTTTACAGACTTTTCCTCCTACTCAGAAGCTTCTATTTTGACTGATTTCGGGCAGGAAAATGACTCTAAACACACTTATTTTAGTTCCAAAAGTGATAATTCACATGCAATAGTTATTTACAGTCAAAAGATTAAACATTAAAAAATCACCATTCCTGACCATCTGGAGAAAGTTCGACAGGTCCGGGGTCATCGTTTTTCATCAGAAAATTGATTTTTTGGACTGTACAAAAAATGATTCAAAATGTCAATTGGATCGTGCCTCATGTTGAATAACCACTTTTTAAAGCCTCACAGTGACCAAAATTGCCATTTTTACAGACTTTTCCTCCTACTCAGAAGCTTCTATTTTGACCGATTTCGGGCAGGAAAATGACTCTAAACACACTTATTTTAGTTCCAAAAGTGATAATTCACATGCAATAGTTATTTACAGTCAAAAGATTAAACATTAAAAAATCACCATTCCTGACCATCTGGAGAAAGTTCGACAGGTCCGGGGTCATCGTTTTTCATCAGAAAATTGATTTTTTGGACTGTACAAAAAATGATTCAAAATGTCAATTGGATCGTGCCTCATGTTGAATAACCACTTTTTAAAGCCTCACAGTGACCAAAATTGCCATTTTTACAGACTTTTCCTCCTACTCAGAAGCTTCTATTTTGACTGATTTCGGGCAGGAAAATGACTCTAAACACACTTATTTTAGTTCCAAAAGTGATAATTCACATGCAATAGTTATTTACAGTCAAAAGATTAAACATTAAAAAATCACCATTCCTGACCATCTGGAGAAAGTTCGACAGGTCCGGGGTCATCGTTTTTCATCAGAAAATTGATTTTTGGACTGTACAAAAAATGATTCAAAATGTCAATTGGATCGTGCCTCATGTTGAATAACCACTTTTTAAAGCCTCACAGTGACCAAAATTGCCATTTTTACAGACTTTTCCTCCTACTCAGAAGCTTCTATTTTGACTGATTTCGGGCAGGAAAATGACTCTAAACACACTTATTTTAGTTCCAAAAGTGATAATTCACATGCAATAGTTATTTACAGTCAAAAGATTAAACATTAAAAAATCACCATTCCTGACCATCTGGAGAAAGTTCGACAGGTCCGGGGTCATCGTTTTTCATCAGAAAATTGATTTTTGGACTGTACAAAAAATGATTCAAAATGTCAATTGGATCGTGCCTCATGTTGAATAACCACTTTTTAAAGCCTCACAGTGACCAAAATTGCCATTTTTACAGACTTTTCCTCCTACTCAGAAGCTTCTATTTTGACTGATTTCGGGCAGGAAAATGACTCTAAACACACTTATTTTAGTTCCAAAAGTGATAATTCACATGCAATAGTTATTTACAGTCAAAAGATTAAACATTAAAAAATCACCATTCCTGACCATCTGGAGAAAGTTCGACAGGTCCGGGGTCATCGTTTTTCATCAGAAAATTGATTTTTGGACTGTACAAAAAATGATTCAAAATGTCAATTGGATCGTGCCTCATGTTGAATAACCACTTTTTAAAGCCTCACAGTGACCAAAATTGCCATTTTTACAGACTTTTCCTCCTACTCAGAAGCTTCTATTTTGACTGATTTCGGGCAGGAAAATGACTCTAAACACACTTATTTTAGTTCCAAAAGTGATAATTCACATGCAATAGTTATTTACAGTCAAAAGATTAAACATTAAAAAATCACCATTCCTGACCATCTGGAGAAAGTTCGACAGGTCCGGGGTCATCGTTTTTCATCAGAAAATTGATTTTTTGGACTGTACAAAAAATGATTCAAAATGTCAATTGGATCGTGCCTCATGTTGAATAACCACTTTTTAAAGCCTCACAGTGACCAAAATTGCCATTTTTACAGACTTTTCCTCCTACTCAGAAGCTTCTATTTTGACTGATTTCGGGCAGGAAAATGACTCTAAACACACTTATTTTAGTTCCAAAAGTGATAATTCACATGCAATAGTTATTTACAGTCAAAAGATTAAACATTAAAAAATCACCATTCCTGACCATCTGGAGAAAGTTCGACAGGTCCGGGGTCATCGTTTTTCATCAGAAAATTGATTTTTGGACTGTACAAAAAATGATTCAAAATGTCAATTGGATCGTGCCTCATGTTGAATAACCACTTTTTAAGGCCTCACAGTGACCAAAATTGCCATTTTTACAGACTTTTCCTCCTACTCAGAAGCTTCTATTTTGACTGATTTCGGGCAGGAAAATGACTCTAAACACACTTATTTTAGTTCCAAAAGTGATAATTCACATGCAATAGTTATTTACAGTCAAAAGATTAAACATTAAAAAATCACCATTCCTGACCATCTGGAGAAAGTTCGACAGGTCCGGGGTCATCGTTTTTCATCAGAAAATTGATTTTTTGGACTGTACAAAAAATGATTCAAAATGTCAATTGGATCGTGCCTCATGTTGAATAACCACTTTTTAAAGCCTCACAGTGACCAAAATTGCCATTTTTACAGACTTTTCCTCCTACTCAGAAGCTTCTATTTTGACTGATTTCGGGCAGGAAAATGACTCTAAACACACTTATTTTAGTTCCAAAAGTGATAATTCACATGCAATAGTTATTTACAGTCAAAAGATTAAACATTAAAAAATCACCATTCCTGACCATCTGGAGAAAGTTCGACAGGTCCGGGGTCATCGTTTTTCATCAGAAAATTGATTTTTTGGACTGTACAAAAAATGATTCAAAATGTCAATTGGATCGTGCCTCATGTTGAATAACCACTTTTTAAAGCCTCACAGTGACCAAAATTGCCATTTTTACAGACTTTTCCTCCTACTCAGAAGCTTCTATTTTGACTGATTTCGGGCAGGAAAATGACTCTAAACACACTTATTTTAGTTCCAAAAGTGATAATTCACATGCAATAGTTATTTACAGTCAAAAGATTAAACATTAAAAAATCACCATTCCTGACCATCTGGAGAAAGTTCGACAGGTCCGGGGTCATCGTTTTTCATCAGAAAATTGATTTTTGGACTGTACAAAAAATGATTCAAAATGTCAATTGGATCGTGCCTCATGTTGAATAACCACTTTTTAAAGCCTCACAGTGACCAAAATTGCCATTTTTACAGACTTTTCCTCCTACTCAGAAGCTTCTATTTTGACTGATTTCGGGCAGGAAAATGACTCTAAACACACTTATTTTAGTTCCAAAAGTGATAATTCACATGCAATAGTTATTTACAGTCAAAAGATTAAACATTAAAAAATCACCATTCCTGACCATCTGGAGAAAGTTCGACAGGTCCGGGGTCATCGTTTTTCATCAGAAAATTGATTTTTGGACTGTACAAAAAATGATTCAAAATGTCAATTGGATCGTGCCTCATGTTGAATAACCACTTTTTAAAGCCTCACAGTGACCAAAATTGCCATTTTTACAGACTTTTCCTCCTACTCAGAAGCTTCTATTTTGACTGATTTCGGGCAGGAAAATGACTCTAAACACACTTATTTTAGTTCCAAAAGTGATAATTCACATGCAATAGTTATTTACAGTCAAAAGATTAAACATTAAAAAATCACCATTCCTGACCATCTGGAGAAAGTTCGACAGGTCCGGGGTCATCGTTTTTCATCAGAAAATTGATTTTTTGGACTGTACAAAAAATGATTCAAAATGTCAATTGGATCGTGCCTCATGTTGAATAACCACTTTTTAAAGCCTCACAGTGACCAAAATTGCCATTTTTACAGACTTTTCCTCCTACTCAGAAGCTTCTATTTTGACTGATTTCGGGCAGGAAAATGACTCTAAACACACTTATTTTAGTTCCAAAAGTGATAATTCACATGCAATAGTTATTTACAGTCAAAAGATTAAACATTAAAAAATCACCATTCCTGACCATCTGGAGAAAGTTCGACAGGTCCGGGGTCATCGTTTTTCATCAGAAAATTGATTTTTGGACTGTACAAAAAATGATTCAAAATGTCAATTGGATCGTGCCTCATGTTGAATAACCACTTTTTAAAGCCTCACAGTGACCAAAATTGCCATTTTTACAGACTTTTCCTCCTACTCAGAAGCTTCTATTTTGACTGATTTCGGGCAGGAAAATGACTCTAAACACACTTATTTTAGTTCCAAAAGTGATAATTCACATGCAATAGTTATTTACAGTCAAAAGATTAAACATTAAAAAATCACCATTCCTGACCATCTGGAGAAAGTTCGACAGGTCCGGGGTCATCGTTTTTCATCAGAAAATTGATTTTTTGGACTGTACAAAAAATGATTCAAAATGTCAATTGGATCGTGCCTCATGTTGAATAACCACTTTTTAAAGCCTCACAGTGACCAAAATTGCCATTTTTACAGACTTTTCCTCCTACTCAGAAGCTTCTATTTTGACTGATTTCGGGCAGGAAAATGACTCTAAACACACTTATTTTAGTTCCAAAAGTGATAATTCACATGCAATAGTTATTTACAGTCAAAAGATTAAACATTAAAAAATCACCATTCCTGACCATCTGGAGAAAGTTCGACAGGTCCGGGGTCATCGTTTTTCATCAGAAAATTGATTTTTTGGACTGTACAAAAAATGATTCAAAATGTCAATTGGATCGTGCCTCATGTTGAATAACCACTTTTTAAAGCCTCACAGTGACCAAAATTGCCATTTTTACAGACTTTTCCTCCTACTCAGAAGCTTCTATTTTGACTGATTTCGGGCAGGAAAATGACTCTAAACACACTTATTTTAGTTCCAAAAGTGATAATTCACATGCAATAGTTATTTACAGTCAAAAGATTAAACATTAAAAAATCACCATTCCTGACCATCTGGAGAAAGTTCGACAGGTCCGGGGTCATCGTTTTTCATCAGAAAATTGATTTTTGGACTGTACAAAAAATGATTCAAAATGTCAATTGGATCGTGCCTCATGTTGAATAACCACTTTTTAAAGCCTCACAGTGACCAAAATTGCCATTTTTACAGACTTTTCCTCCTACTCAGAAGCTTCTATTTTGACTGATTTCGGGCAGGAAAATGACTCTAAACACACTTATTTTAGTTCCAAAAGTGATAATTCACATGCAATAGTTATTTACAGTCAAAAGATTAAACATTAAAAAATCACCATTCCTGACCATCTGGAGAAAGTTCGACAGGTCCGGGGTCATCGTTTTTCATCAGAAAATTGATTTTTTGGACTGTACAAAAAATGATTCAAAATGTCAATTGGATCGTGCCTCATGTTGAATAACCACTTTTTAAAGCCTCACAGTGACCAAAATTGCCATTTTTACAGACTTTTCCTCCTACTCAGAAGCTTCTATTTTGACTGATTTCAGGCAGGAAAATGACTCTAAACACACTTATTTTAGTTCCAAAAGTGATAATTCACATGCAATAGTTATTTACAGTCAAAAGATTAAACATTAAAAAATCACCATTCCTGACCATCTGGAGAAAGTTCGACAGGTCCGGGGTCATCGTTTTTCATCAGAAAATTGATTTTTGGACTGTACAAAAAATGATTCAAAATGTCAATTGGATCGTGCCTCATGTTGAATAACCACTTTTTAAAGCCTCACAGTGACCAAAATTGCCATTTTTACAGACTTTTCCTCCTACTCAGAAGCTTCTATTTTGACTGATTTCGGGCAGGAAAATGACTCTAAACACACTTATTTTAGTTCCAAAAGTGATAATTCACATGCAATAGTTATTTACAGTCAAAAGATTAAACATTAAAAAATCACCATTCCTGACCATCTGGAGAAAGTTCGACAGGTCCGGGGTCATCGTTTTTCATCAGAAAATTGATTTTTTGTCTGTACAAAAAATGATTCAAAATGTCAATTGGATCGTGCCTCATGTTGAATAACCACTTTTTAAGGCCTCACAGTGACCAAAATTGCCATTTTTACAGACTTTTCCTCCTACTCAGAAGCTTCTATTTTGACTGATTTCGGGGAGGAAAATGACTCTAAACACACTTATTTAAGTTCCAAAAGTGATAATTCACATGCAATAGTTATTTACAGTCAAAAGATTAAACATTAAAAAATCACCATTCCTGACCATCTGGAGAAAGTTCGACAGGTCCGGGGTCATCGTTTTTCATCAGAAAATTGATTTTTTGGTCTGTACAAAAAATGATTCAAAATGTCAATTGGATCGTGCCTCATGTTGAATAACCACTTTTTAAAGCCTCACAGTGACCAAAATTGCCATTTTTACAGACTTTTCCTCCTACTCAGAAGCTTCTATTTTGACTGATTTCGGGCAGGAAAATGACTCTAAACACACTTATTTTAGTTCCAAAAGTGATAATTCACATGCAATAGTTATTTACAGTCAAAAGATTAAACATTAAAAAATCACCATTCCTGACCATCTGGAGAAAGTTCGACAGGTCCGGGGTCATCGTTTTTCATCAGAAAATTGATTTTTTGGACTGTACAAAAAATGATTCAAAATGTCAATTGGATCGTGCCTCATGTTGAATAACCACTTTTTAAAGCCTCACAGTGACCAAAATTGCCATTTTTACAGACTTTTCCTCCTACTCAGAAGCTTCTATTTTGACTGATTTCGGGCAGGAAAATGACTCTAAACACACTTATTTTAGTTCCAAAAGTGATAATTCACATGCAATAGTTATTTACAGTCAAAAGATTAAACATTAAAAAATCACCATTCCTGACCATCTGGAGAAAGTTCGACAGGTCCGGGGTCATCGTTTTTCATCAGAAAATTGATTTTTGGACTGTACAAAAAATGATTCAAAATGTCAATTGGATCGTGCCTCATGTTGAATAACCACTTTTAAGGCCTCACAGTGACCAAAATTGCCATTTTTACAGACTTTTCCTCCTACTCAGAAGCTTCTATTTTGACTGATTTCAGGCAGGAAAATGACTCTAAATACACTAATTTTAGTTCTAACATGTGATAATTCACATGCAATAGTTATTTACATGTCAACAGATTAAAGACATTATAAATCATTATTGCCACCTGAACATTTCGAAAGATCAGGAGTCTTCTGATTGCAACGAAAATCGATGACTACACATGACCTAGTTACTGATCACTGTATGAGCTATCAGAATGATCATAAATGGATAGCAGTCCTCAACTGGTTTGAATGATTCTTCAATCCTGTAAGCATTGTATCCAATCGATTATCTGTGACATGAACCTCTGTACATCTCTGTTAGAAACTTCAATAATGTGATCTTCAATGGATTTAATTTTACATGCTCAAATAACTATTGCATGTAATATCAGCTTCTGAACTAAGATAAATGTCTCTAGATCATTTGTGCTCGAATTTCAGTCACTGTAGAAGCTATGTGATAAAATGTAAAAGTGTCATTTAAGTCATTGAGGCCTTAAAATTAGTTGACACAAGATGTCCATTGACATTTGAATCATTTTTTGTACAGTCCAAAAATCAATTTTCTGATGAAAAACGATGACCCCGGACCTGTCGAACTTTCTCCAGATGGTCAGGAATGGTGATTTTTAATGTTTAATCTTTTGACTGTAAATAACTATTGCATGTGAATTATCACTTTTGGAACTAAAATAAGTGTGTTTAGAGTCATTTTCCTGCCCGAAATCAGTCAAAATAGAAGCTTCTGAGTAGGAGGAAAAGTCTGTAAAAATGGCAATTTTGGTCACTGTGAGGCCTTAAAAAGTGGTTATTCAACATGAGGCACGATCCAATTGACATTTTGAATCATTTTTTGTACAGTCCAAAAATCAATTTTCTGATGAAAAACGATGACCCCGGACCTGTCGAACTTTCTCCAGATGGTCAGGAATGGTGATTTTTTAATGTTTAATCTTTTGACTGTAAATAACTATTGCATGTGAATTATCACTTTTGGAACTAAAATAAGTGTGTTTAGAGTCATTTTCCTGCCCGAAATCAGTCAAAATAGAAGCTTCTGAGTAGGAGGAAAAGTCTGTAAAAATGGCAATTTTGGTCACTGTGAGGCCTTAAAAAGTGGTTATTCAACATGAGGCACGATCCAATTGACATTTTGAATCATTTTTTGTACAGTCCAAAAAATCAATTTTCTGATGAAAAACGATGACCCCGGACCTGTCGAACTTTCTCCAGATGGTCAGGAATGGTGATTTTTAATGTTTAATCTTTTGACTGTAAATAACTATTGCATATGAATTATCACTTTTGGAACTAAAATAAGTGTGTTTAGAGTCATTTTCCTGCCCGAAATCAGTCAAAATAGAAGCTTCTGAGTAGGAGGAAAAGTCTGTAAAAATGGCAATTTTGGTCACTGTGAGGCTTTAAAAGTGGTTATTCAACATGAGGCACGATCCAATTGACATTTTGAATCATTTTTTGTACAGTCCAAAAATCAATTTTCTGATGAAAAACGATGACCCCGGACCTGTCGAACTTTCTCCAGATGGTCAGGAATGGTGATTTTTTAATGTTTAATCTTTTGACTGTAAATAACTATTGCATGTGAATTATCACTTTTGGAACTAAAATAAGTGTGTTTAGAGTCATTTTCCTGCCCGAAATCAGTCAAAATAGAAGCTTCTGAGTAGGAGGAAAAGTCTGTAAAAATGGCAATTTTGGTCACTGTGAGGCCTTAAAAAGTGGTTATTCAACATGAGGCACGATCCAATTGACATTTTGAATCATTTTTTGTACAGTCCAAAAAATCAATTTTCTGATGAAAAACGATGACCCCGGACCTGTCGAACTTTCTCCAGATGGTCAGGAATGGTGATTTTTTAATGTTTAATCTTTTGACTGTAAATAACTATTGCATGTGAATTATCACTTTTGGAACTAAAATAAGTGTGTTTAGAGTCATTTTCCTGCCCGAAATCAGTCAAAATAGAAGCTTCTGAGTAGGAGGAAAAGTCTGTAAAAATGGCAATTTTGGTCACTGTGAGGCTTTAAAATTGGTTATTCAACATGAGGCACGATCCAATTGACATTTTGAATCATTTTTTGTACAGTCCAAAAATCAATTTTCTGATGAAAAACGATGACCCCGGACCTGTCGAACTTTCTCCAGATGGTCAGGAATGGTGATTTTTTAATGTTTAATCTTTTGACTGTAAATAACTATTGCATGTGAATTATCACTTTTGGAACTAAAATAAGTGTGTTTAGAGTCATTTTCCTGCCCGAAATCAGTCAAAATAGAAGCTTCTGAGTAGGAGGAAAAGTCTGTAAAAATGGCAATTTTGGTCACTGTGAGGCCTTAAAAAGTGGTTATTCAACATGAGGCACGATCCAATTGACATTTTGAATCATTTTTTGTACAGTCCAAAAAATCAATTTTCTGATGAAAAACGATGACCCCGGACCTGTCGAACTTTCTCCAGATGGTCAGGAATGGTGATTTTTTAATGTTTAATCTTTTGACTGTAAATAACTATTGCATGTGAATTATCACTTTTGGAACTAAAATAAGTGTGTTTAGAGTCATTTTCCTGCCCGAAATCAGTCAAAATAGAAGCTTCTGAGTAGGAGGAAAAGTCTGTAAAAATGGCAATTTTGGTCACTGTGAGGCCTTAAAAAGTGGTTATTCAACATGAGGCACGATCCAATTGACATTTTGAATCATTTTTTGTACAGTCCAAAAAATCAATTTTCTGATGAAAAACGATGACCCGGACCTGTCGAACTTTCTCCAGATGGTCAGGAATGGTGATTTTTAATGTTTAATCTTTTGACTGTAAATAACTATTGCATGTGAATTATCACTTTTGGAACTAAAATAAGTGTGTTTAGAGTCATTTTCCTGCCCGAAATCAGTCAAAATAGAAGCTTCTGAGTAGGAGGAAAAGTCAGTAAAAATGGCAATTTTGGTCACTGTGAGGCCTTAAAAAGTGGTTATTCAACATGAGGCACGATCCAATTGACATTTTGAATCATTTTTTGTACAGTCCAAAAATCAATTTTCTGATGAAAAACGATGACCCCGGACCTGTCGAACTTTCTCCAGATGGTCAGGAATGGTGATTTTTTAATGTTTAATCTTTTGACTGTAAATAACTATTGCATGTGAATTATCACTTTTGGAACTAAAATAAGTGTGTTTAGAGTCATTTTCCTGCCCGAAATCAGTCAAAATAGAAGCTTCTGAGTAGGAGGAAAAGTCTGTAAAAATGGCAATTTTGGTCACTGTGAGGCCTTAAAAAGTGGTTATTCAACATGAGGCACGATCCAATTGACATTTTGAATCATTTTTTGTACAGTCCAAAAAATCAATTTTCTGATGAAAAACGATGACCCCGGACCTGTCGAACTTTCTCCAGATGGTCAGGAATGGTGATTTTTTAATGTTTAATCTTTTGACTGTAAATAACTATTGCATGTGAATTATCACTTTTGGAACTAAAATAAGTGTGTTTAGAGTCATTTTCCTGCCCGAAATCAGTCAAAATAGAAGCTTCTGAGTAGGAGGAAAAGTCTGTAAAAATGGCAATTTTGGTCACTGTGAGGCCTTAAAAAGTGGTTATTCAACATGAGGCACGATCCAATTGACATTTTGAATCATTTTTTGTACAGTCCAAAAAATCAATTTTCTGATGAAAAACGATGACCCCGGACCTGTCGAACTTTCTCCAGATAGTCAGGAATGGTGATTTTTTAATGTTTAATCTTTTGACTGTAAATAACTATTGCATGTGAATTATCACTTTTGGAACTAAAATAAGTGTGTTTAGAGTCATTTTCCTGCCCGAAATCAGTCAAAATAGAAGCTTCTGAGTAGGAGGAAAAGTCAGTAAAAATGGCAATTTTGGTCACTGTGAGGCCTTAAAAAGTGGTTATTCAACATGAGGCACGATCCAATTGACATTTTGAATCATTTTTTGTACAGTCCAAAAATCAATTTTCTGATGAAAAACGATGACCCCGGACCTGTCGAACTTTCTCCAGATGGTCAGGAATGGTGATTTTTTAATGTTTAATCTTTTGACTGTAAATAACTATTGCATGTGAATTATCACTTTTGGAACTAAAATAAGTGTGTTTAGAGTCATTTTCCTGCCCGAAATCAGTCAAAATAGAAGCTTCTGAGTAGGAGGAAAAGTCTGTAAAAATGGCAATTTTGGTCACTGTGAGGCTTTAAAAAGTGGTTATTCAACATGAGGCACGATCCAATTGACATTTTGAATCATTTTTTGTACAGTCCAAAAATCAATTTTCTGATGAAAAACGATGACCCCGGACCTGTCGAACTTTCTCCAGATGGTCAGGAATGGTGATTTTTTAATGTTTAATCTTTTGACTGTAAATAACTATTGCATGTGAATTATCACTTTTGGAACTAAAATAAGTGTGTTTAGAGTCATTTTCCTGCCCGAAATCAGTCAAAATAGAAGCTTCTGAGTAGGAGGAAAAGTCTGTAAAAATGGCAATTTTGGTCACTGTGAGGCTTTAAAAAGTGGTTATTCAACATGAGGCACGATCCAATTGACATTTTGAATCATTTTTTGTACAGTCCAAAAAATCAATTTTCTGATGAAAAACGATGACCCCGGACCTGTCGAACTTTCTCCAGATGGTCAGGAATGGTGATTTTTTAATGTTTAATCTTTTGACTGTAAATAACTATTGCATGTGAATTATCACTTTTGGAACTAAAATAAGTGTGTTTAGAGTCATTTTCCTGCCCGAAATCAGTCAAAATAGAAGCTTCTGAGTAGGAGGAAAAGTCTGTAAAAATGGCAATTTTGGTCACTGTGAGGCCTTAAAAAGTGGTTATTCAACATGAGGCACGATCCAATTGACATTTTGAATCATTTTTTGTACAGTCCAAAAAATCAATTTTCTGATGAAAAACGATGACCCCGGACCTGTCGAACTTTCTCCACATGGTCATGAATGGTGATTTTTAATGTTTAATCTTTTGACTGTATATAACTATTGCATGTGAATTATCACTTTTGGAACTAAAATAAGTGTGTTTAGAGTCATTTTCCTGCCCGAAATCAGTCAAAATAGAAGGTTCTGAGTAGGAGGAAAAGTTGGTAAAATGGCAATTTTGGTCACTGTGAGGCCTTAAAAAGTGGTTATTCAACATGAGGCACAATCCACTTGACATTTTCAATCATTTTTTGTACAGTCCAAAAAATCAATTTTCTGATGAAAAACGATGACCCCGGACCTGTCGAACTTTCTCCAGATGGTCAGGAATGGTGATTTTTTAATGTTTAATCTTTTGACTGTAAATAACTATTGCATGTGAATTATCACTTTTGGAACTAAA